>JAJDMY020000403.1:0-37723 GCA_022345705.2 Sabuloglossum arenarium
CGTAAAGGAGGGGACATGTTGCTAAGTACAGCGCTATCGAAAGATGCAGATAGGGAACCAACAGCATATGATTAACTGGATAGCAGCGCTCCTCCAGTGACGCCGCGGAGGAAGGAATGCCTCACCCCTACCCCTTCATACCAGCTGAGTTCGTGCATGGTATAGAATCCTCCTCTCCGAGGTGTATGGGATGGGAGCTTTCTCTAGCACTGTTAAGGTTCGAACTTGGTCAGGGATGGGAAGCCGCTATGTTAGGAGGGACGTACGACTGTGCCAGCAGCGAGACCGGCTCGCCGATTTGCTTGCAACTATTCAGCGGCTTGGCTTTGTCACAGAGAACGACACTGAGTGTGCCAACAACCCCCTCAACGACCACCCCCTTGCGTCAACTGCTTGCACCTCGTCTGCTGACTCGAGATGTGACTCGGCAGAAGGAGTGCCCGATTGGCTAAGCTTGGGACGGGGGGTGGAAGGGGGTGGGTTATGTCTGCTTTCACCAGTCCATACAAGGAAATCGGTGGGATGATTTGGTGGGACTGGTTGATCATGCAGTGGTCATTGGGCTATAGGGAAAGGTGTGGACAAGGGACATCAGGACCGGCGTCTCAGCATGTGGACTTGGATGCATGAAGAGATGGATGATGACGAGTTCTGGCGTTCTTTTACCTGGTGTTCTTCTGCCAGGCACAGCAAGGTATACTTTCGGAAGAGACGATGCTGTACTTGTGACAGCATAGCGTCTTGGGGCAGGTTACGAAGTTGGTCCTTAATGACTGCGCATGGATGCCCTTCAAAAGGTGGTGCGCTAGGGGGAGACCGGTGGCTAATGGAGGAGTTTTCGGGTCAGGCACCAGATCGAGAGGACTCTGGAGGTGAAACCAGCGGCGTGGACATGGATGAGTGTGCAGCGATGTTGGATGGACTGCGTCGTCAGGCCCTGAATGACGTGGACTAGCGATACGTTCGTAACGGAAGTATGAACAGGGGGGGTTAGTATGATAGGCCATCTCAGACGCGGGACACTCCACGGCACACTAGGGCGAGGCATCCTGGTCATCCTCCAAGGCATCTATGAACCCCCGAGCTCATAAATTTGTGCTGCCATCTTGTTGTCTATACCCTGAAGCCCAAGGTATTGAAAAGCTTCATCTCTGCTCACGTCACCAATTTCGAAGACCCTCTGTACCCTTGACCATGCGCTTCTCTCTGACGCTTAGTTAGCAGTGACTACTGATAAACTATAGACAAGATCGAAGTACCTCTCATACGGGGTGGTGTACGACCTTCGCTTGAAACAAAAATAATGGTGGCTATGCCACTGTCGGAAGCCTCCTTCGCATAGTCCTGAAACTGCGCAAGAAGTAAACCAGGGAGTTTGTTCGCATTGTCAACAATCAGGACTGGGATGGCTTGATATGCATCCCGATACCTTAGAGCGACACGGGAGAAGGTGTCAAACACCTCGAATATAGTTGTTGTAGCTAATCTGTTAGTTTTAAGCAATACTAAACAGGACTGCTTCACTTACTCTTCCCCGAATCTAGAATCGGATCCGAACTCCATCCCAAAGCCTTTTTCATTGAATCGATGACAATGGTGTTCGCATCGTCTGTGTTTGGTATCATCACGTATACTATACCTTTGGGCTTTTTCAAGCTGTACCGAGCGAAGAGGCTGGGTGCCGAGAATTGGGAATTTGTGGTCAAATTCTCCTGGCGGTCAGACAAGAGGCGAGCAGAAGGGGAGCTGTTGAGACTCGCTAAAGAGAGAGGAGTATGGGGCGTTGCACGGCTCTTTGGTTATCAAGATCTCGACAGTATCGCGAATCTGCGCCAAAGACTGCAATTTGGGAAACCACGATGGTTCCCATCAGCCTAAGTGGATCAATAGCATATACAATAGTATAGTCAACGTATTCGACAGCGCCATTGAAATTTATCGGTAGTGGCCAATGGTTATTTTCGGAAGAAACTAAAATTAGGGGGGCTCGTTCAGGCTCCAATCCCTTCTGGAACCTTCCGTTACTAGATCTTTCTTTGAGTGAATTCGAATAGTGCACATATAAGCTTGTTTCTGTTTCTGAAGAGGTCCCGATGCCTTGATTCGGCATGTAAATGGGCACTTGCGGACCAGAAACTGGACTGCCCTCACCCTGTTTGCGAGGTGAGGTTGGATTCCGAAATGCATTTTAAAAACTCAAAAATATTGCTGTATAAATAAAATACTTGAATTGCTGGCTATTTATTAGAAAACCACCACTGAACAGATATGATGGCTCAATCGGAGAAATCTCTAAGGAGATTAAGGGTATTTGGCTGCTCACCAACCATTATCCTCCTCTTGAATGAAATACCGTTAATCCAAAGCTTAACCTAGAGAAAAGCACTTGGGCAATGATGCAAAGCTCACAGATCCTTGATAGCCTTAAGTGCATATCTCTTCCATCGCGGCGAACGAGAATGGCAAGTTTCCATATACGAAATTGATACAGTACGACTACAAGATGTGTATATCTTCAAGCTTGAGCAGTTGATACTACCCTTGGAGATCTCTCCTTCGAGGGACTATGCGCACGAATATCTCATATTGCATCGCATCCCTAATCGAGCCGTGACGAGCAGATTGGAATTAGGAGAATTGGAGGAGATGGGTAAGTTGACAACGATAAGAGAGATAGGGTGCTGATGGGCCGCAGAAGCAGACGCCCGCCACGAGGCGATGCAGCTCAGCATATCATTGGGTTCCTGAACTTCACGGATACTATGATACCGATGAAGAGTTCGAGGAGAATAACAGGAACGATGATCTAATTAAAGAACTTGAAGATAGATGGGATTAAGAGAATTGCTCTTGGATTTCGTTTAGCTTGGTATCGGAGTTGACCCTTTATCTCTGCTGTCTATTGAGCAATGGTATATCACCGTGACCACAGAAAGAGCTGCGGAATATGTACAAGATTCAGGAACAATGATAGTTACAAGGGATGAAAAATGAACTTACGAGATTCGTTAATGAAGACATGAACCTCCTATCAAGATAGTTATGTATATGATCTCATATTTTCAATGTATCCGGACCCTTTAAAGTCACGATCAAAGTCAGCGGTCGCATCAATAACAGTTTCCAAATGCTCGTAAGACATATCCTTTCCTTCATTCACAGCTAAAGCAAGCGCTGTTCGCACGGCATTCTTTATCTAAATCCAGATCTCAATCAGCACAAATTCAATTCTGATCATCCCTGTCCCGGACTTACCTGTCTCCCATTGATATCCTTCTCTATCAACTTGGGAGGACGGTGGTTTGGTTGGGTGAGAAGGGAACAGGACGTCCTTTATACGAGAGTTTATGGGCGCGTACATTTTCTGGCTCATTTTTCTGCCTGAAACTTGATGAGCTGTATTTGGAGCGGGCATGGGACGGAGTATGAAGGATGGAAGTGGTGGGATGCGCTCGCGAGCTCAGGGTGAGCATCACCCAGCTCACCGCTTAAAGCGGCGCCGGCTGGGTGAGGCACTCGCGAGCGTTGTTTACACTAAGTAACACGAGACACTCCGGATTTATTAGCGATTTCTCTTCAAGTTAACCATATATCCACCTAATGCAACTTAACGCCAGTACAATTTGTATCTTTTGAAGACACCAAAATAATTTGGGCAGTTGGCGCTATCTTGACAAGTCCAATAGCGTGTGAAAATGTCTCGTGTTGCTAAAGCCGAAACGAGGTGAAAAAGGTAAGCGACGGTTACTGTCGTACTATGTCGCCAAGATCCCGCTGAAAACGGGGGTACTCCAATTTACTCCATATAATTTCAAATTTGAATGCTTGTCCGACCGTCAACACCCTCCCCAGATAGATTGGTATCTGGATATCAACATACAGAGCCAGGTTGTAGGATACGGTGAATAGAAGTGGCGGGTGTCTCAAGAATGCCCAAGAATGCGGCAGTGGAGATCGATTCAACTGCGTCGATGCCCGCAGGACTTGGTGGCATAAAGGGCGATGAAAATGCTGCTCAAGGCGCAAATACAGCTAGTCGGGACGAGCGAAAGGAGCTCGACGAATTTGGGTTGCCAGTGAGGAGATTTCAAATAAAAGTGCCGAAGGAAGACGACTCTGACGACGAGACGGACTATCAAAGAACTTGGAAACTTGTCAGAGCCACAAATAAAAGCATCAGTGGTGCCGAGAAGTCTCCAAGGAGGTCAATGGATGGAACCCCCAACGAGGATTTCAATACTGCGGAAACAGCAATAGCGGAAGCTCATGAGAAATTGAATACTCCAATTACCGGAGCTCCCATCTCGTCAAGCTCATCGACAGACCTAAAACATTTAGAAGTTTCAAAATCAATGCCATCAGAGGCCAACCACGATGAAGATGGCACAGACTCCTCAGACAACGCTAATACTGCTCCTCCAGTTGTCAATGGGCGTGTTGACGAGCACCCTCAAACCGAAGGTATTTTCTTCCCAAAGAGCCCTGACCCATCCGATGCGACGACATTTGCCTCGGAGTGGTCCCACCAGCAAATTGTCCCGCAGAAACAGGGCCATCGCTCTAAAAGGAGTGAAGATGAGTGGCAAGAGATGCCTGCATTCGCACCCTACGATCTCTACGATGATAATAATAAGCTCGTCGCTCGTGAGGCAATAGACTCGGATGATGAGGCTGCTGCATATGATGGGCTTGGGGGGGCTGGAAAGGGATATACGCGAATAAATATCGACGACGATGCGCAATCCGCTACGAGCATGGATGAGAACACTAAATATCTATTTAAAGAACCGGGTACAAACGTCGCGGACGAGGACGAGGAGCAGAGGAATCCGTTGGCGCAGATGCAAGCTACAAAAGACCTCCTGACTGAAGGCCAAAGGATAGCATATGTGGGCGTCTGTAGATTGGCGATGGGGTCCATGCTAAGGGAGTATGAGAATATCAAGGCCACTAAACATACCAAAAAGGAGATCAGTTTTGCGATGGAGTCATTAAGTAAGTGGAGTCAAAAGATGATGGTAAGATTATACATACATATGGACATCAGCCCTGCGGGTAAGTACTAACCCCGACACCACTAGCTGCACATCACTTAACGCCGCAAACAGAGCAAATCATGATCGAGCAGCTGTCGGAGCATGGTGTCGAACCCGGTGACCTAGTTCCTGCCTTAATGCACAACTCCCGCGTCAAGAATCCAATGGCTGAGGAATCTCCTTCAAAGCAGTCATCTTTAGCATCGCCTTGTCCAGGATCGGTAGCTGCTAGAAGTCCAAGGTCATCGCCTATGTTGCATACGGGAGAAGTCATGGGTACTCCACCACCCACACCATACCAAGAGCACGAGGGCGATGATTTACCTGAAGTTCGCACACCCTCCCAGCTTCCCGACACAAAAAGTATCGATATTGACCTTCGCTGGACCGTTCTCTGTGATCTCTTCCTTGTCCTGATATCGGACTCCATCTACGACTCCCGATCTAGGGTGCTCCTCGAATCTGTTGGAAAATATATGGGTATCTCTTGGTTAGAAATTTGCAAATTTGAAAAGCGTGTCACTGATACCTTAGAGATGCAAGAGGCAGCCAATAAAGAGAACTGGAATGAGGAAGAGCATATGGAAAATCGGCGGAAGATGGCCGTGAAACGAAGATATGTCATGATGGGACTAGCTACCGTAGGAGGCGGTCTTGTTATCGGACTCTCCGCGGGCTTGTTAGCACCAGTCATCGGCGCGGGCCTTGCTGCAGGGTTTACGACGATCGGCGTAGCGGGAACTAGCGGCTTCCTGGCTGGCACAGGGGGTGCCGCATTGATAACGTCAGTAGCGGCGACTTCTGGTGGCGTAATCGCTGTCAGGGCTTCCGCAAGGAGGCTGGGCAGCGTGAAGACCTTTGAATATAGACCCTTGCACAACAATAAGCGGGTAAATCTGATTGTAACCGTTTCAGGATGGATGAATGGGAAAGTCGATGACGTCCGATTACCATACAGTACAGTAAATCCGATCATGGGAGACATATACTCTGTGTTGTGGGAGCCTGAGATGCTTCAAAGTATGGGGCAAACCATTAACATCTTAGCAACCGAGGTATACATCAAATACTAGGATTGGTTTGATCAATCATTTGCTGACCTAACAACACGTAGGCCCTAACGCAAGGCCTCCAGCAAGTGCTCGGCAGCACTGTCCTGGTCGCACTGATGGCTTCATTGCAGCTCCCTATTGTCTTGACAAAGCTCTCTTATCTTATAGACAATCCTTGGACAGTTTCACTTGACAGAGCAAATTCGGCCGGACTAATTTTGGCGGACTCCCTCATCGACCGGAATTTAGGGGTTAGGCCGGTAACGCTTGTAGGCTACTCGTTAGGCTCGCGGGTTATATTTTCTTGTCTGCGCGAGCTCGCAAATAAGGGTGCTGTGGGTCTTGTGCAGAATGTATACCTTTTCGGAGCTCCCATTGTGGCGAAAAAGGACGAATTCTTGCGGGCGAGGATCGTGATCTCGGGGAGGTTTGTTAATGGTTATGCAACAAATGATTGGATCCTAGGTTTGTCTCCCCGTCTTCTAGTAATTTCTGTCTAACTAGGTCTAGGCTATCTGTTCCGGGCCACAAGCGGCGGCATAATGCGCGTAGCTGGACTCGCCCCAGTTGAGGAAATCCCTGGACTGGAGAACATCGATGTTACGGCATTGGTGCCTGGACACATGGCATATCGAACAGCAATGCCACGCTTGCTACGAGAGGTTGGATGGGTCGTTGAGAGCGACGAATTCGCCGAGATAGAGGATCCAGTATGTTCTCTTCCAGCTAGCGACTGGCTTAGTCTTGAAACTAACTTCTCAAGGACCCCGAAAACCACCAAGGACGTCAGCGAGAGCTAATTAGTGAGCTCGAAGAGGCTCGAAAGGAGCTTGAGAAGGAACCCAAGAAGTCAAAATTTGGATTTTTCGGACGCAACAAGGAAACAGCCAAGAAACAAGAATGGGAAACATATGAACACCACACTAAAGAAGACATTGAAGGAAGTGGGAGGGATGAAGCCAGGGGGAACAATGTCCTATTTGATGTTGACGCTATAAGGGCCGAACTGGCCAATCAACATATTGAGATCAAACAACTGGAGTCGACACTGCCGCCAATGAAGCTAGATCTCAATGCATCTGGCGATAGGCTTAGTACGCAGAATTTTAACTCGACCTTAAGAATGACGAAGAGTCATGATGCAGACCTGGTCTCTCAGACGTTGAACAGGAGCGCGACCTCCCTATCTGCTCTTAGGTTGACGTCTCCCCTTACTACACATAAAGGAGCTCCCCGGGAGTACGACGAGTACGACGATTTAGCGCCTAAACCTAGCGGCGAAGAACATACCCAAATAACCTTCGAGCCTGCATATTACAGCCCGTCTCCTCCGGCTACGCATCTAAGCAGAGTCTCGATCCACGAGTCGCCTCACACCGAGCCTGTAACGAGAACGGTGACGTTGGAGCGACCGGAGTTGAAAACCTCGGTAACTATGCCGGCATCCCTAAGTAGGGCAGTGGAGCACAACGCTTGGCTGGATGATGATGACTACGAGCTTGGCGGGGAGAAGGAGATGACGATGAGTTTTGAGTAGGCTTGATTAAAGATTGCTGAAACTCCTTTCCATTCTCGTCCTTGCTTTGCGGGCATGTTGAATACTCCCTTTTAATGCCCGGGCTGTGGGTATATTTTAACTTTGGGGATCACGGCTCATGGAGTACAAGTTGGCTGTTTTCCTTCGTTACATTACGGAGCCCGTTTTGTTTTGGTTACTTTCTTGCTGGTGTTCATGTGTCCTGTGCATGGAGATTCCAAGCGTGTTTGTCTCCTAAGTTGTAGTTAATCTGTGCACTAGTGAATGGCGTAGTTATAAGAATGGGCTCTTCATGTAATCTTGCCGTGAGAGTGCAAACAGGAGCTCACAAAGCCCATCTAGAAGCGATCAAGAAATAGGAGGTATGTCGCCAAAGTAGGGGTGCTACAGTCAGCATCCTTGCCGCTTTTGCGATAAGACATTCACTCGTTGGTATTCACCCGCCGCCTTTGCGACCCAACATTCACTTGCTGTACTTACAGGCTAATATTCACTCGCCGCCTCTGCAACTTGACATCCAGTTTATATTTGCTCGCTGCTTTAATGAACATACATCGAAAGCTGGCGGCACATAGCTAGAGCTGCTTTCCATCTCGACCGTGTGCGTGCTCCGTCCCGCAAGCTCACTACACTTACCCCAGCCATAATGGAGAGGTGGGGTGGAATTGTTTTGACACGGCGTAATGGCCCAAAGTCGAGTTTACTCAGGACCATCAATGGTCGTCCAGCTACAAAATCAGGCCAACCCAATGCGGTAACTGCAACCCGTCGAAAATCCCCCGCTACAGATGACGAGCCCCGAAGCTCCACCGACGAATCCGACGATCAGCTTAGCTTGCCGCCACCCGTGAAATCGAGTGACGGTGGTCGCAGCCCTATTCTCAATCGGCAGCGGCCTAAGCGTCGACCCCCAAAGTACTACAGGTCGACTATAAAACCGCAAGACGACCCCGCGGACAAAGGAGCTACCACACAAACTACACAAGACAGTATGGGCACCTCTGATATCTCAACTTCGTCCCGCCGCTCCACTCGAAAGACCATGACAACTTCGAGTAGTCCAAAGCGGACATTGGACGAGATGCAGTGCGAAGGTGACACTCACCTGCGAGACGACTATGGGTTCGTTGGATCGTCGCAGCCTCAGAAGAAGAGCAAGCGGGTAAACACTTATAGTGGCCAAGGACAATCAAGCCAACAATCACGAGCGTATGGACAAGGAACTATCAAGGTAGCAGAGAACAAGGTAGCTGAGAGCATGGGGAGCAAACGTCGATCAGGCTTCATGAACCCAATGGACCGACACAACTTTGATGCTTGTGAGTTTCTTCAAAAATGTGCATAGATGGTATCTCAACGCTTATTTCATGTCTAGTGGAAAACCTAGAGAACCCATTCAGACCTGTTGCTTTTAAAGATCCTTCGAAAAAGCTTGCTCCACACTTATCAACTTCTGTTGAAGAAAAAGTCAGCGGTTTCAAGATGCCTCGGAATGTGCCCGAGGATATTTTGCGCTATTCGCAAGATGATCAAGGCCCAAAGTTCAAGATGCCTGCAAACCTGCCTCTTGAGAAGTCTGGCACTCGGGATATTAGCAACGTTGGAAGAGACTTATTGATTAGCAAAGGAAGATCCGGGGATATACGCAAAATCCTTAACGACTCGCATGCGTTATTACCGAACGGCTCTTCTTCAAAGCCTTCTGCTATAACCAGAGCTTCTAACTCATCCGATTCGTCTCCCCTCAGCTCTCCACCAGACTCGCCATCCATTGTCCTTTCTCAAGAAACCCAGGCCAGTCTTCCTAGTAAGCCAGATAGCTGTGTCGAAACTCTTGCAGCGCGCTGCCCAATGTGCAGAGAAGCTGTAGATGCGGATTTCTTGAATACCTTTGTTGATGGACGGAGGATGAATGTCCGGAGGCAATTAAAGTTCTGCCGGGCTCACAAGCAGAGATCTGCGAAATTGGAATGGGCAGCACGCGGTTATCCAGATATCAATTGGGACGATCTGCAAGAACGGATCGAGAAATACCACCCGGAGTTAGAGGATATACTCGAAGGCCGGACCTCGTCGTATTACAAGGAGAACCTAGAAGCGAACTTCAAGTCGGGAAGGAATCGCACCCTTCATCAGAGCATGATGTCCTCTGATTTTCAAGTTCTGACGCCTGGATATTACGGGTCTAAGGGTGCACGTATCATGTAAGCTGCCACTCCCACACAACGTTCGTATTGACTAAAGTCTAACGCTTGGGGTGCGCAGGATGGATAACATCATGTCGAAGTTCTCGCCGCGGATTCGAAAACTTGCGCTAAGGGACAAGCTCATCTCCTCCGGCGGTGTCTCTGGATATGTACAAGCCGTATTGGTGCCGGAGCTCGCAGTTCTACTGGTACAAGAAGATATGAAATTGGATGGCGATACGGCTAGGAAGGTTCTAGTGGAAAGCATCGATATTGGTGACTTGCTGAACGAGGACGATGATGACTGATGGGATCAGAAAGGAGAGATTTTGTTTGAGGTGGATTTTACCCTCATGGTTCGCATATCGTCTCATCGAGAAGAAGGATCTCGAGCGATATGGGCGATATGGCTTTTGGCGCAATGCTTGCAGCTACAGGAGCTACGAGTCTCAGCAGAGGGATTTGCTGATTGACTTCAGATGGAACTAGACATTGGTACACGAATTAGGCAAATATAACGAGCTAACCGTATCACCAGCCCTCTCAGCCCGCAGTCGTGAACCATGCCGTAAACCCATGACCCAAGATCTTCCCATACAAATATAGCCTCCCTCTACCATCTTATCCTATCCTATCCTATTGATTCCGATACGCATTCCCAAACGTCCAAAGCCCATACACCGCTAACAGACTCAGCCCCACCGGCAACGGCTTCTGCGACCGGATGGCCCTCGGGATGCTAGATCCCGCCAGCACGAACGATGCTAGCAGCGCTAGCTCTACGCCATAGGGCTGCTTATTCTGGATACGCAGACCACCGAGGGCGTACTGTTGTTATATTGATATTATAAGCTGAGGGTGTATGTATGTATGGTTTTTTTTTTTTTTTTTTTTTGGGAAGGGGGGGGGGGGGGGGGGAAAGGGGGGGGATGGAGAATGGGGACGTACAAGAGCGCCGACGCTGACACCTGCGACGACGGAGGGGATGGAGCCAGTGCGGACGTAGCCGGTGATTCCGCCGCCGGCGGTGAGGGTTGCGAGGATGAAAGCTGGGATTTCGATGCCCTGTATTTTTTTTGGGGGGGAACGTGTAAGCGATCACGGACGATATATTATCAGAAAGATGTCTTCTGGAGTGATTGAATACCATTTTTTTTTTTTTTCTTTCTCTTTCTTCTTTTTCTTTGGTTGGGGGGGAGGTGAATTGGATCTGGGGAGATTATTGTTGTTGTTGTTGTTGTTGATGATGTTATTGTCGGGGGTGGTGTGTTCGTTCTAGTTATAAGCTTTCGTAATTAATAAGATACCCGGTACCCGGGCATCCAAGCTAAAACGTAGCCTCTGCGGCTCCTTTGTTTCCCTCCAAGACCCCCCTTCACTTCAACAACAACCTCCCTCCCCGAAGAAAAGAGCTCATAATCTATATCCCGAAAATAAATAATGGCACCGAAACGCCCAGCCGCCTCTTCCGCTCGCCCTGTCACCCCAGCATCTTCGTCCACGTCCGCACAAACCCATTCCAGGTCACCGACAATCGCAGCGACGGCCAGCACGACTGCGTCGAAAGCTCCGAGCGTCGGCATCTACGCCCACAAACCCCGCAAGGACATCTTGCTTGGGATCTGGGAATCGTACTTCAAGCGCACGCCGCAGCGGATCAAGCTGATCGATGCGTTCCTGGCGTTCTTGGTTGTGGTTGGGGTGTTGCAGTTTGTGTATTGTGTTGTTGCTGGGAATTATGTATGTATTTGGATAGAGAGAGAGAGAGAGAGAGAGAGATATCTGAATTAAATTCGTCAATTTTTTGGGGTGGTTGCTAATTGAGAATCTTACATGTAGCCGTTTAATGCATTCTTGTCGGGGTTCTCGGCGACGATTGGGCAATTCGTCCTTACAGGTATATTATAAAGCTTTATTCTTTGCTCTCTCCTTATCTTTCTATCACGACATTCCTTTCGAACCTCATGCTCACAGTCAGTCGCGGCTACAGTATCCCTCCGTATCCAGTCAAACCCAGAGAACAAAGCTGAGTTCTATGCTGTCTCAAACGAACGGTTAGGAAACATCCTCTCCACAACAGCCCTATGCATAACTTGATTGTTCTTTTTGAAGGATAATTAGGATGGGGATATCAGCTGGACTGAACACACGGCTGACTGTTTTGTGATATAGAGCGTTTGCGGATTACGTCTTTGGGAGCCTGCTGTTGCATTTCTTCTGCGTGAATTTTATCAATTGAGGAGCTTTCACCAAGTACTCTACCGATTCGCTTGAACCGAAATAAAAGAGGCCACCGAGATGTGTTTAGACGGATGCATGGAGGAATTTTTGGTTGTCGTTTCTGCCTCTGTATGCGTGAGGAAAGCCCTCATGTAATGTATGTATGTATGTACATCATGTCTTCGTAGTTTCATCAGAAAATTGGAAGATGGAACACCACCGCTGCCGCCACCTCATTATCGGCGTAAAACTCATCGTCCAGCAGGGAGTCTAAAGTCTAAGGTACGTATCACTCTATGCCAAACACCATGCGGATCGCATCTCCAAATCTTCGGATAGCTTCCTTCATCTCTTCGACCCCCTCTGCCGCATACGTAGCGCGGAAGAACATGTCCTCCTCTTCTATGCTCTTCTCAGCGCAGAACCAGCTGCCTGGTGATAGGAGCACCCCTTTATCGACGGAAGCCTTGAAAAGTTCTGTTTCAATTGCAGAGTGTCCCTTGGACAAAGCTTCTGCGTGCTTCTTCCAGTCAACCTTCAGCCAGACCTGCAAAATAACAACGTATCATATGTCAGCACTAAAGTTGGTCAAACCTGCGACCGTATTCCCTCTCCATGTATGTACACAGCGCAACAGAGCGATGACAAAAGAATCTCGAAACTTACAAACATGCCTGCTGCAGGTGGATTCCAGCTCGTGACCTGTCCAGGCAGATACATCTCGCAAGCCTTCAGGAGGATATCTCTTCGTTGAGTATATTCCTTCCTCAAATTGATCAGCCAGTCAAAATAACCCGCGTGGCCCCAGCTCTCGTCCAGAAGCTTATACAGCACAAGCTGTGAAATTCCGCTAGGATTCTGCACGGACACTTCATTGTGTCTGATGAAGCGTTCAACAAGCTGCTCACATGCCGTGATCCATCCCACCCGTGAACCAGGGGAGATGACTTTAGAGAAGGAGTCAAGACGCATAACGCGACCGTCAACATCCATGCTTAGCAAAGACGGCACCAGTGATTCCAAGAAGTCCTCATGCGTCGTTGTCAAAGGAGCGGGCGTAGCGTTGCCCTCGGTGTACGGCTGCATCTGAAGGAAATAGTACGGTTCATCTTCGATGATGTACACATCATGTTTCTGTGCGACCCGATAGATCTCCTGACGGCGCTCCAGGCCCTGCGTTGCACCTGTGGGGTTCTGACCCGACGGAACTGTGTAAAGCAAGAAAGGCTTTCTAGCAGCAAATTCCTCTTCGTCCCAGTTGCTGAGAATATCATCCATATCATCGGGCAGCAACCCTTGATCGTCCATCTTAATGCCAATTACCTTAATGCCCATCGGTGCTGCAGTCTCCACTGCTGTAGAAAAGGTATACTCTTCCGACATGATACAGTCTCCACGTGCCGTAAACATGCGGTAAACCATGTCTAGGGCAGACGTGCTGCCAACAGTCAAAGCGCATTGCCAATCCTGGTATGGAGGTTTGTTTACGATCTTTTTCCATATTAGACAAAGATTCTTCGAAAGTCTCTAAAGAACCCGTACCTCGGTATGTTCGGTTACAAAGCGCAGTAACTGGGCTGAGCCGGTTCCTTGTCCATAGTTCAAAGCTATGGAAAGATCTGGCCACCGATCACAATCACAATTAGTATCATAGATGGTTTGACAGTTCTCTGATCTTGGACTCACCGAAGAGACTCTTTCCTTCCGCCGCATCATGCTTGCCAGCTTTCAATATCCTGCCAAACTCCCTCTCCTCTTCTGAGAAGTGTCCAAAGACAGGGACCTTAATTGCCAATTGCTCGATAGGAAAATAGACACTAGACGGTAGCCCTCCACCGAGTGATATCAAGCCTAGTTCCATGTCAGCAAATCAGCACAGTCCTCTCAAGCCTCCACCAAAGTCATGTCGTACCAGGATTTTTAAGATACTTGGCAGCGGACTTGAGGCTTGACGGCTGCAGAAATACATGAGCAAACTTTATTCAGAGACATCTGGATGTGATTGTCAAACCTCTCTCGAGAGGCTCTCCTCAGTCAGAAGGTCTACACCAGTCTGTTAGTGATTTGTTTACCCCCAACGACATCTCGAATGAGACTTACGATCCCATCGCTTTGCTTTTGGCTTCCCGAATGACTATAAGGATATCAGCAAACCAATCCACCTCTCATTGTATATTCGCAGGCCTTGTCATGAACGTACGTGACCCTTGAACAGATCGCTACTCGTTGCGGCTGCCACACCTCCATTGAACTTTCCAGCTGCAGTGCGCCTCTTAGCTACTCCGCTAATTGTCAATGGAACGGGAAAGTCAACGGCTGTCTCGTCGTCGTACGCGTCGGTCTCAGGATGGATGGCCATGGCTGTTGGTGGCGCCATGTTGTGATGTTGATACCCTGAAGACGGCTAGAAGCGGAGTTGATAAGACGATAACGAAGTCGGGGCATGAAGTAGAAGCAGAGGTGTTTGTGCTGTTCGTGTCAGAGCGCTCTAGCGCGTCCAACTAATCAAACAGCCCACAAAATTCTCAAGTGGATTGAGCACGCCCAGTGTACGCAATGAATTTATTTAAGTGAATGAAAAGTCCTGGGTGAAGTGAAGGACGGATCTTCTTTATCAACACGCGAAATGCGATGGGTGACCTTCCGCTTAAACACGGAGCGCTGCTATGACTGGCTAACGGCACAACGCCCTTCCAATGACCAAATCGGACGCACCAGACGCATAAGTGGCAGGATAGCAGGACAGACAGGATAGGCAGGACATCCATTCAGCATTCCGAATCATGTGGAGATACCCGGAACTGCGGCGTCAGTACGTAACAAAAAAGCACATCTCGACATCGCGTGCTGGTCCCGATAATCTGGCAATGTGATGCCTGGCGTTCATCTGACGCACTTGCAAGCATTCATACCCGGTTAATCAAATCGGAGAGTTTGGAGGGCTCCGTGGCCCCTGTTCTTCTGGAAAACGCTGAAAACAAAGAAAACACAAAACAAATACAGCGAACGACTGGGCTGACGGGCAGAGAGTAGATGGATGGCGTCCTACCGAATAAGAGCCCACTACCTACGAGCACCACCCCCCGCACCTTTATCCTACAAGAAAAGTCCCGCTTTTTCCCAATCCGTCGCAGATACAAAACATTGATTATTACCAGCGACATTCCCATCCCCGTGCTTGCGCAACAAAAATCTAGTGGTGAATCTCTGCCTGATATCCAAAAGGAAAGAATCTTCTTTTGCCACACACTTTTTGCCCGTGACTGTCAGTAGCCCTACCTGACAGCTGGTAGACACTTCCGAAGAATCAAGTCGGGCCATACTACAAATTGAAGACTTTTTCGGCTTGTCTGATGATCCTGTTGGGAAGCCCTGCCGTGACCGTCGAAAAATATCCATCACTCTCCACCGTTCACATCCATCACTGAAAATTCTCACAATTAATCTCCCCCCCTGGTAATACATGTTCTGGAATTGAAATTGCCTTCTGATCCCATCTCCCCCACATCCAATCTAGAGGCAGAGGTTATCGGCGTTTAGCTCGACGCCGAGCAAGATGTAACAAGGAGATAGGTTTCCAGCGCTTGAATGTCTCGCGCGGACTCTGCTCTAGAGAAACCCCTAGTATGGCTCGCCACCCGCGCCATTGTGACCGGTCCCGACGACGCCGGGATAAACGTGGCCGTATGCACTGCCGTCGTGTTCCGTCCCTTCGACACCTTGGGGACTCAGAATGTTGTTGGTGCTCTCGGATCTCCCGTGGTAGGACGTTGTGGAGGCGGCATTTGGGGCGCTGCTTGAGCCGCCGACTGGCCCGCCGGCCCCGAATCCGCTTGCTGGCCGATTCTGGTTCTCCCCCCTTGCGGATTGGGTCTCATACCACCAATCAATTTCGTTGTTCAGAATTACGTCTTTGGCCAAGTATAGGCGACAAAGGAGATATCAAAAGCAGGAGAGGAAGGGCAGGAAGTCTAATCAACTTACTTCGCGATATTTCGACAGATATATCTTCAGCGCCTCCGCATAATTCTCGAAGCCGAGCGAAGTCATGGCAAACAGGATATCTTCGCCATTGACCGTCTTCCGCTTCTCCTGTTGACATTTCTCTGAAGCTATTGTCAATGGAGTCAGCGTCCAGCTTCCGCAAAATAATAGGCAGAAGCAAACCTTCGCTTGTGATGAACGATATAAACTCGCTCACACACTCTTGCATGCACTCTTTGGCTTCTTTGGCAATCTTCGCATTTTCTGGAAGAGCAGTCTTCATTATTCGAGCAACTGGTGCAAAATTACGGATGTTAGCATCAGAGCTAAGACTATGGTTAGGTGCGCGTCTTCCTTGTGGTGAAGATGATGATTGCGGGGAAGCCCGGGGCATGATCAAATCTGACTGGCTATGGAAACGTATCCAATGGTCAAGCGACCGCAGAATGATGAAGCTTTAATTGACTGAAGTGACGAGCAAAGCGCGCGTGTGAGATGATTGTCTCAAATGAAGCGATGCCACTCATAGCACTCTTGACATGCAGAGAGAGGGGGCGCAAATCAAGCTTCAGAAGGTATCAGCCAGATAGGTATAGAGAAACCAACCATTCGCAATTGGCAGCCATCGGTCTTGTTCTTTGACCTCGAACTCGTAGCCGATTCCTTGGGCTTGCTGATCTTGAGCTTCCTTATCCATGGGCGCGTCCGTATCGTCAGGCGACTGCACTCCTTGTTCCACGTCCAGGTCTTTTTGGGGGGATGCCGACATCATGTATTCGGCGAGTTGCAGCACACCGTCGGGTTTCTAACCTGGACCTATTCGTGACCTATTTGCTGGCGTATGATACCGAAGTTGAGACACGTCAGCGAGAGCTCCCTATCAAGCGTATGCAGGTGTGCGTAAGTCGTGCGTCGTGAAGGACAATTCTCCAATATTTCGCAGCCCCAGAAAGGACCAGGTTGCGTGCTTTGCTTGCTCTCTCGTACAAGAATGTGCTACGAAGACTACCGACGCAAAGTCTAGGCTCATGCGTTGACCTGCAGGAATGAACGAGGGTTCGGGTGCGATAGGCGAGGTTGCATGTGCGTGGACAGGTCGAGGAGGGAATAACTCAATTGAAAGGAGTGATTGTTGTGGATGGGTTGAAGGAGTGGATGCAGGCTTCCTGCTGCAGGATTGCGTCGCTGGCGATGATGTGGGGGGTGGCTGCGATGGATCAGGGTGTGGCTCCAAATAGTTAAGAGGAAGGGTTTCGCACGCACTGGAACCTGAATCGAGTCTTCTATCCGATGTGTGGAAACTCTTGCCTCACTCTCTATGACTTGTCTGACTTGTGCAGTGCAGACGACGAGGGAATTGCGCGTCCAAATTCTAACGCCGATTTGGTTGGTGATGCAAGAAGAACGCGGGGGTAGCGAGGCCGGAGGAAGAAGAGAAGATGGCAGCGTCTCAAATCAGCAAAAACGAGGCGAGAAAACAACAGGTGCTTGCATCAACACAGGAACAAAAACAAACAACGGCGAAGTCCGAGGATGCGATTTGACACAAGCCTGAACGTCTGCCCCAGAGCGGCAATGGCGTGTAGTTACGGATAGCTACGAGTGGAGATTTTCACGTCGCACGAGGAGGCTTGTTGTTATGATCAGCCTCCACAAATGGCAAGCGACGGAGACGGGTCGCTACCAGTGCCTCACGGAACATTGAAAGCCGTCTCTGCTTGCTGGTTGGAGCGCCAGCCATGGTGGTTTCATCCGTGAAACATCCACCGCGTGCCATTGGTGTCGCAGAATACCAACTCCGAGACATCAGCCTCTTGATTTGGCAGCAACATTCTATTGCCTCTCAAGGTACTCTCTACTACCTACAAACCTATGATATCTACAGCTCTAGGCGTGGTGCAGATCGCTCGCTACAGGACGCGCGAAGTTCTGTCTCAGTCACGATGATAGAGCTATCTTAGTCAGAAGGGCAAGCATCCGCCTTGAAGAGGCTGGCTGGCTGAGTTGGACTGCATTGCATTGGTGCCGTGGCATGGTTCAACGAATTTGGTAGCCCCAAACTGACGAAGTACATGAGCGCACCCACGGAGAACTTAATCGGTGAACACCTTCGCGGCACAACTTGGATTTTTGAACATCCGATCGCAAGTTGGCGATGTTGACAGCAAGATCCCTGAAGTCGCCGTCTTAACCGCCCAACGGCCATACCCGCAACATAGCCTAGTAAGTTGAACGTGCAGAAACACCCGAATTGCCAGCAAACCTTTTTCGAATCCTAGCCACGAAAAAATAAAATGAAAAAGGAAAGGAGCAGCGCCTTTTCCCCTTCTATCATAAGGCATCCAAATGAGACGACGTCGCGTTGGCCATTCACAGAGCTTCTCGTTCTTTTGGTACCTGGCGTTGACGACTGTCGTACCCTGCCTTACACCCTATGAGCAAGATGCCCACAGTTGTGGGTGTGTGATATATCACATCCGTCGATCAAACATGCTGTCATCGGCGCTGGGCTTGCAGGTATGCGGCAATGCTGCCAACTCATCGCGCTTCACACCCACAATCCAGCATCAGCCTTGCCAACTTGGGATTTTCCTTCCCCCGCTGCTACAGGCTTGACTCTTACACCCACACGGTTTCCCTCTACATACATGAAAGTCTCAAGATCCCATCCAAAGGATCGGAGCCCGATTGCAATAATGCATTGTCAGCGGGATATTTGATTATGGAATGGCCAACACATAAGTTGAGGGTTAATGCAGCTGCATCTCCTAGGATGGAGCATTACGCTACCCAATATTTACACACTATGCAACCAGACAGCTGCAAACCAGTCAGGTCTCATGACTGTTAGCATACCAGAGATGTGGCGCAGTATTCCGAGGATCCCACTCCCGAACCGGGTAAACATGCTGGCTGGATGCGTGGAATCCCATCCCTGGTCAGAACAGAGCTCTCCTGCTGAAGACTAGGTCGCCTGATATGCGAGATCTCTTGTGTATGTGGGTAGTCCAGCGTCAAACTTCAAAATTTCAGAAAGAAAAGTGGCGGCAATACCCAATTGTCGATTCTGACCAGCCGAACTTGCCGCAATATTCAGGCGTAGCAGTTTCTCATGATCAGAACAAGAGTTCAGCGCACAGCTGAGGATGTCCGAGCTTATTTATGCGACAAATTCATGGCAAGAGCAAGAAGTCATTTATTGCTGGACGACCTGGATGTTGTTCTTCTTCTAAACGTTCAAAAACCGATCAGCAACTGACCAGCAACGGCTCAGTGGGTTTGCTCCACGGACATATCGTTTGCCGCTCAGCGAAACGTGCAGAGTTTTGCTCAAATGAACGAAAGTAGAAGCCACAAACCTTCCATTTTTCCATCTCTTCCTGCTTTGTCTTGTACTGTTTCAATAGATCGTCCAAGACCTTCTTAAGCCCTTCAGAGTTCGTTTTTAATGCCGGAACAACATCTGCTACTGTCCGTTCTACCAGCACACCGTTGATCATTCGAAAACATTTCCGGTCCTTCTGTAAAGGTTCCAGCGTCTCCAGCACGAGCCTAGAATGTGGAGAGCAGCGGTGAGCCATACGGAGTGATCAAAGCCCAATCCTCTCCAATAATGGAGGCAATTAAGGCTGCCCCGGGCTCTAGAGGGTAATTCCTGGCGGGACGTACTTGTGCTCCTCTGTTTCCTGCTCGACATCACCGATCTTCTGCGCGATTTGCTGAAGGTTGCTCTTAAAGTTGGAATACTGCACTTGGAGTTCTAGATGATAGCGGTCAGTAAAGGCACAGTATGTAGAAAGCAACTGGAAACGAAAGGAATAACCTTGCTGTCTTCTTGCCGAGACCTGTGAAGCCATAGTGATGCCCTTGGATTCTCTGGTCCCTGGTTAGAAGTTTGACGTCTGATGTGTTGCCATCACGGAGTTTCCCGTGCCAAGCTTACAAAAATGTAACGGCGGCAAATCGACCCACAAGAGCAATCGCTAGCAACCGCTGGCAACCGCTTGTCTTTGGAAGCCTTTTTATCTCATGACAATACTAGGATCAATCGAGGGGGTTCACTGCGACAGGGCATATTTAAGATGGCCTGCAAGATGTCTTATTCTTCTATCAACAATCTGGAGCCTGAGTAGACAGCTATCAGTAAGTCTCTTAAATCCTCTGCCTCGGAATGTTGCTAAATGGTCTAGAGTATAACCTATTGACTTTTGCGCGCGGACTCAACTGCATCACCCCGCCCCATAGAGCAATGGCCCAACAGCGCCTCTAGATGCCTACCGTCCTCTACAAGGACTGCTTCTGTTGGAACGGACAGTGCCTGGGACCCTGTCCAATGACACTTCAAATAACAAAGCGTGGGAGGATGGAATGGGGTCTAAAGATCGAGCCGGCTCAACGACAGAATGTTAGCGACAAGTGTTCGATGTCTCGCCAGTTCGCCTGCAGTGCACTGGGTAAGGTTCTTTGTGATGAACAATACAATTCCGACAAGAGCAACTGCCAACCGAAACGGCAAGACGAAGATATTTGGCATACGTACGCCCCAGCACTCTCGGCTCCAGCGGCTAGGCACGAGGGTTCGCGAAGCTGGACCAAAGGATACATGAGTGATTGAAGACATGTGGGAGGGCAATATCGGGATGAAGTGGGGCCGGACGGCTAGTCATTTGGGCAATACACGATAGCATTCGCTTGAGGCAAGGTTCTGCTGCTCAACTCTGATGGCAAGGTACAAGGATTCATGAAGCTGACTGCTGTCTCATGAGCGGATATGAACAGCCCAAGGCAGAATCAAAGGATCTGGGAGTGACCGGGGACATACAGGAGCCAGCGGCTAGTTGTTCGGGCAAGGCACGACGATACTCGCTGGGGGCAATGTTTTTTATGGAATGGAAGGGTTATGCATGATAGAGGGGCAATATTGACAACAATGTCTCAATCTCTATATCCGTGGTTCTCTGTACTTGCCCCTAATTTCAAACATGGCCGCTGCGATGGGCTATGCTTTAGACTCTAGCGGCCAATGCGACCACCGCACGTATGGATAAGCTGCAATGAATATGTACCACGGGGTGATGTCTGGATTGGAGGGTCGCCTTCCTTTTTTAGGTATAGAGGGTTCCCGCGGAGATCTCAGTGCCCAGATGTCTCGTGTTCCATCCGGACTGAGCCAACTCGCATGGAGTGACGCGGACATACTTCTCTCGACAAAGGAACTTTCGATCCAGGGTAGCTGGCTGGGGACGATCTTGCAATGAAGGTGCAGGGCTTGAAAATGGGGCACCATTGGAGAGTAGGTATCTGTAACCTTCACAAGGCATAGTTGAAGGGCTGTGTGTAAAGAGGGGGCTCATGTGTTTCTGAGAGCGGTGTTACCAGAGAGGATGACATGTGTGGGGCACCGCTGGGTACCAATGAGGCTTGAGGGGCTGTTATTTTGAACCCCGACAAGGCACATTGACGGTGTTGAATGGCTGTAGATGAGGGAGGGGGGACAAGGTGACATTGGAAGGCTATATGTAAAGGAGACGAGGTAGGAGACTGGTGGTACAGGATTGATTGGATAACGGTACTCCACCAGAAGCAGAAATTTCTCATTCCTACCTTCATACTGACCGGCATAGATCACCCACACGAAGTCTTGTCTCTGAGGTGTGTGGGTTCTTTCTTAGCAATAGCAAGGTTCGAGCTCGGCCAGGGACTACTTTAGGAGGGATGTCTCAAATGTACGATTGCGCCAGCAGCAAGACAGGCCCGCCAATTGACTTGCAGCTGTTGAGCAGCTTGGCTCTGCCGGAGAGTGGCTCTAAGATCGATGAAGTGTATTCGAATGACTTTTTTGTATAATCATTTACTGTATTTGGGATATGGTGGAAGAAGGGAGTTGGTAATGTTAGCTTTCAGGGTTGTACCAGCTTTCAGCCTGTCCTGAGGAGAAGAATGACGGGCATGCTGGTATAGGGGTTTCGGCTCAGATTGCCAATATGGTATAGCCTAGCGGATTAGGGGGCTATGCGCTTTGGGTTCATCCTTTCAGGTTGATTGGGCTAAGGGGAAAATAAAGGACAGGATGAGGTCAGGATTGGTGTTTCAGCGAATGGGCTTGGGCGCATGGAGAGGCAGATGACGTGTCTGGTGTTCTTTTGCGAGGCATAGCAAGGCATACTTTCAGAAGTGATGACGATGTGCTTGTGACAGCGTGGTGTTTCGGAGTAGATTACGGAGTTACTCCTCACTGACTGTGCGCAGAGGTCCTTTAAGTGGTAAAATGAGGTGTTGGTAGGTTTTCCACCTAAGATGACAGTGACAAGATGGCGGTGTCCATTCTCCGCGCCTTGGACCATTGTCTCAGGGTGCGGACTTGAGAAATACCAGCATGATGAGGCATGGTGTTCTTTCACAGAGTTCATCATAAGGAAGATTGCTTTCTCTATGTCCTCACTATTGCCATCCATGCTAGGATTACTGTTTGTCATCCGTTAGACTTTTCAGCTCAATGTGAGCTGTTCTGATACCAGACCTTGTGTTTTCCATTACCTTTTTTTTTTTACAGCTGATTGTCCTTTTCAATTCATCTCTCTCCTTTTCTCTCCTCCTTCCAACCGAGTCGAATCTGCCTTCAAGCGAGTTGATGCAGTATTCCGTGGTTAGATAGCCTGTCTCGAGATGGAAAATGTGGCAGCTAAGATGGTTGATTCGGCTTGTATATTTCTTGGTGGTGGCTGGGAGAGTATTAGTTTCAGGGCAATCTATGACGGAGGTAGGCACTTGCAATGTTCTGTAGATAGTGGCAGCAAGCTAATTGTCCCTGTACTTTGAGGCGGGGGCTCCTTTCTTTCGGATTCGGCATTGGTCTTAGTTTCCTACTAGAGTCATTCTATCAGCTGGAGCAAAGAAAACTATCCAAAACGCTGCATCACATACAGGCCTTGCTCCAGCTTTTTTTTATCTATACTTCTTTAAAACCTTTGGGCGTTTGCGGACATGCGGCGCATACTCCCCCTGCAACTACCACTCTACCTATCTCTTCCTCGCTCGTTGCCTCTTTGTTCGTGGGATGGATGGCCCTTTATGCTTCCTTATCTCCAGGGGGACATGCAGTTATTCTAAGGGGGCCAGTATGGCCACCGGTGGTTCTGGTATGGCCACCGGTGGGGTTTAGGATAGTATGCTAACATTCGGCAAGGGCACAACAGCATAATTGACTCTGAATTTGTTTGATTTCAAAGATCTGGCCTACATATCTATATTCAGAATCACGAACGCATTAATGTAGTGCTGCATGTCGAGCAATCTCTTGGTTCGCAGGAGTGGAAAAATATTTTGGCTGGGGTACCGTTCCTAAGCTCTAGGTATGTACCACCTAAGGTGCTTAACTACCCCTAAAACCTCCCCAAGCAAGCTAATCACACTAATACGGTCTAATAATTTGCACCATAACTGTATTTCGAATCAGGAATCTGAGAACACTAAATTTCATATTTCTGCGACTCAATTTTACCCGTGACTGTCAATTCTGCGCGTGAAATCGTAGCGGTTATGTGGCCGGTCCTAGGATAGTGGCCATACCATTTTTGCCGGTGGCCATACTCCGTACTCGCCCCAGGAAGATTAGTGGGCAAGCACTAAACGTGGCAGGTTGAGCGAGCTGCCTGCAGTTTTCTGTTATATTGAGCCACTTGAAGCGCCTGTAAGTATTGGGTTGAGATGATTACTCTCGAGCTTCAGTAAAAGTGGAGATGGCTTAACTGTACGCATTTCTAGATCCGGCGTTTACAAAGGCTTTGTAATGCTTTTGTGCTACCATCTGGCCTTTCACATGAAAACATGTTGTTAATGAACTGATAGGTGCACTCGCCGTACCAGACCAAGCTTTAAACAAGCTGTCCCCCGCAAGCCAGACAGACAAAGAAACCGCAAAACCACATGCGCCGATTCTATTGTCTCGATTGATTGACTATTCTCCATACGACCTATCAAGCGTGAACAGGAAATGCAGATCACCGAGACGATCAACCAGGCACAAACTACTCTCCGTCCCCAAGGGGGAACTGTTTGGACCTGCTTCTACGAATTACCGCAGAAGTTGCAGATCAAGATTACGTCCGTAGCGTCTGAGAATGGGCGCAAAGTCGGCCTCACCCAGACCCTTGTCTCATCCTCGCGGCTCGCCACCTACGAAACCGGAGGCTCACTCCAGATTACTCCATCGGCAGGCCTACCTTGCCTCGACGCCGACAATGGCACAATACCCTGGTACAACGAAGCCTCCGCAGAAGTGACCCTCGACAGCACGCAACCCAAAACTCTTACCATGGAAGACTCCCCTACGGCCAGCGTCCCGTCCTACTTGTACGATCAAACAAACACGAGAAGGGATATCAAGGACCTTACAGTCTCCGAGAATTTCCTTTTGACGCTCTATGAAAAAGAAAGTGCCAACTTCATCAAGCAGTGGAAATGGAGTTATAGCTATGTTGTGGTGAAGACTGGTGGGAGCGTTTATAACAGACCCACGATTCAGAGCCAGAGTGAGACAAAATGTCTGCCTCAAGACCCTGTGGATCGTAATATCAAGTTGACTGAACCTGTGGCGACGGATGGGCAGATAAGGACTTTGACGCCGAGGTGGAAGGAGCCATGAGGGGAAGGGGAGACGGGGGTTGAGATGCCACTTATTCTGCGCAATGACCCTAGCGGGACGGATAGTTGAATGAATATGCTCAAGCTGTGTGCGGTTTTCCTGATGCTTGGATAATAAACCTTCATTTAAGAACAACACTCGATATACAGAGCACTTCCCCAGAAGACACATACGCAGCACCAGCATGACGGCAAGCTATGTATTATATCTATGACGGATCTTCGGTGAGTCTCTAGGCAGAAACCTGTTGGTGGCGCGGGCTGTACATATTCCGAGATACGGAATCACTCTACACGAGAGCATTTTGGGAGCATTAGGAAGGTTAAATGGGCAATGGATGAAATGTAGCACGTGACAAGAGCACTTTAAGCAGCACAGCTTTTGGCGTCAGTTGATGCCTAACTCAGGGCTAAGAAAATCAGTTGGTACTGCTTTAAATGGTGAGCACCACTTCTCTAAAAAGGACATCCGGTCAACAGAAATCTGTTATTCCTTCACTCGCACTCACTTAGTTAGTGCCACTATAAAGGGTGAGCTGGGTCGGCCGAGGACATGATTACCACGACCCCGCAACACCATTATCCTCCACGGCCATCCGATACCTAGAACATGAAGCGATCACGAACCCCAAGCCCTTCCCTTGTCGCCTGCATGCCCGGACCTAAAGAGATCTTTAGTCACGATGTCTACCCAGACTGGAGAATCATCGAACGCTGTTTGTGGACGATTTTGCCGCCTCAACTATCGAACAAAAGAGCCTTAGCGCCGGAGAATTGGTTCAGCAAGTTCTTGAAATGGTCAAGAATCGAGACCGCGCAGAACTTATAATTATCGAATTGATGGGGGAGTATTCCTTTGGCTATAATCACTAGAAGAACCTAATGAGAGGTATGATAGCTATTTCCCGGGTACTTGCGTCAGCGTAACCTACCAACCTAGAAAATAATCTTGAAGTCAGCTTTTCCAGAGTCAGATACTCTGATATCGCTCCAATGGTCGGCCTGGAATCACCAATGATGGGGAAAGACATACCCTATTTCCCAATGTTCCGCGCCCGACTCACCAATGACCTATTCCATGAAGTACAGTCAAACTTCGTTATAAGAATATGGCCGGGCCGAGAAAGCATATTCTTATAAAGAGAATATTCTTATACTGAGGATCACATGACAAGTTACGAAGAAGATTTGGTGTACTCAGACACCAGCCCAAGGCATTTTTAGCCTACCTTTATTTAATTATTGGGAAATATATAACAGAGTTGGGACATTTTGAGGCGTGATATACAGGTGCGTAAGCTGGAAATTATGTGCTGCTAGGAAAAAACATGCTACACCACACCTGGTTGTAAGAATTTGGGTGGCGGGTGGCTAAGAATATTCATATACAGAGAATAGTCTTATCATACAGCAAAATTCAGTCAGGACCGGAAATTATATTCTACTAAGCCAAATATTCTTATAATGAAGTTTGACTGTACTGGCCTTCCACTACCACTACCCAGCTTAGATAATCAATCTACACCTCTTGATCGCGATCACGAAATCCGAGTGTTTTCCTAATGCCTTTCAAAATCGTCATCGTAGGAACCGGTATTGCTGGCCTCGGAGCAGCAATAGCACTCACAAGTAGAGGCCATAATGTTACCGTCGTAGAAGCTACCCCCCAGCTTCAACCTATTGGAGGTATCATAGTTATGCAGGCAAATGCCAACCGTGTTCTAGACAGCTTGGGCATATATGAATCATTATTAAACATCTGTGTCGCTACCCCGTTTGGGCCAAGTATGAGGAGATATAAGGATGGGGAGTTCCTTATCAAAAAGCCTGCGGAGGTGAATGAGAAGGAATATGGGTACCCGTATGTTGTATTCATTAATGTAAGATGAGATGTCGCTAATACGTAAGGGTTGCAGGCTCTGGCCCTTCCATAGGGCTGGTTTGCAGCAAGTTCTTTATGAGGCTGCTATGAAACAAGGGATTACCTTCAGGCTTGGTTGTCCGGTAGTTGCTCTTGATGAGGATGATAACACGTCGACTGTTGTGATCAAAGGTGGAGAGAGAATAGAAGCTGATGTGATTGTGGGAGCAGACGGCAAGTCAGAGATCAATCCGCCGCCAGATGCGGTTTCGGTGTCTGTCATATGCGTCTTCTTGAATGTTTGTTTAGATCTCAGTCGAACATTGAAGAACTTGAACTAAGAGAGACCCATTCTAGGAATCAAATCCACCGTCCGAAAGAGCATCGTTCCAGATTCGACATGTGTTCGTGATAGCGGTATGGATATAACTCGACTAAATATCCCCGAGGCCATCGTGAGATCAGACCCCGAATCTTCCATATTTATGGATCAAATTGGTCTGTGGTGTGGCCCTTTTACTGCCCTCGCCGTCATGCCAGTCTGCCGAGGTACGAGATTTTTCAATAGTACAATTTCCGTTGCTATACTCATCTTTTTGTTAGGAGACGAATGTTTTTTAGGGCTTGATTGCTGCCACATGAGAGACGAGACTTCGGTGGAGGGAGTGAGTCGGAAACAGAACATTGAGCAGTTCAAAGGGTATTTTAAGAACTTTGCTCCCGCCATTCAGAAGCTTTATCGTACGTGAAAGAAGCACACGTTTGGAGGCTGATAGAAACTATGCCACCATCTTGGGTAAGTAAAGGTGGGAGAGTAGTTTTAATCGGAGATGCAGTCCATGCTGCTCTACCAGGGTCGGATATGTAAGGATTCTCCCTACTTAACGCTTGTTGTATAAAACGCTCACGAATTTAGGGAGGCGGCATGGCACTTGAGGATGCAGCAACTCTGGCAGAATATCTAGAGCGAGCTGAGGTATCCGATATTCCAGAAGCACTCAAAGCATTCCAAGAGATTCGAGAGCCGCGATGTAAGCTAGTGCAAGAATGGGCTGCAATGAAAGGTAAACGACCAACTATTCCTGACGGACCTGAGCAAGAGCAACGCGATAAGAACTTGAAGCTGTTTAACGCTTGGGTGAAGGCCAAGCCTTGGGATAGGGTTCACGTCGATGAACTCCCTGAACTTGAAGCCCCTGAATTTGAAATTCCAGATTGGATGAGCGGGCATAATGCCGTGGATTTTGTAAGTTGAATATGATGTGTATCAGAACACTTGCTTGTACATACATTTGTACTGACTTAATGCAGGCAAATCGAGAACTCGATAACGATTCGGAGCCCGTCACTAGAGAAGATCTCCATTCACAGTACATGCTAAGAAAGCCATATCCGGGAGGGAAGTCACGGAACAAGTGGGGTCCAGATAAAGGTCAAACTTTGACTGAGAATTGTGGAAGGGGGTGTCGCCTTTTTCATTCACTGCGAGCGAGGTTGGGACTCAGCAGATTGAAAGCATTCCCGAATGACTGTAACGCAACGTTCCCATGAATCGGTGTGTTCCACGAACACTTCCCACCTCCAACTCCTTTTGCCAAGCTTCACCTATGAACTACTCTTAGCACCTTCTTCTACAATAGAATTTTCGCTGTTCCTTCCACGAGAGGAAGAGGCCCGCACTGGATTTTATCCGATCTACCCCATAAGATGTGTCCGCGGCCCTAAATGACCTGGCAGCAATCAGAACACCCACTTCCATCCCGAGAGGAGATCTCCTTGGCCGGGGAGTTTCAAGAAGAGCACAACTGTGCCACGAGGCCTGTATCCTTACTCGGTGAGGAACACCCGATTTTCATAGGTGGCGAAGTTGCTTCCTTGACCAAGTTGCTTTCCCGAACCACCCAATGGCAAAGAGCGCATAAGAGCCGCACAGAATCTGGAAATATGGATCCGCAGCTACTGTAAATTCAATAGTCTCAGGCATGCATAGCGTACCCGTATGGATCAACGGGCACGCCATGCACACCGAGTACAGCCAGCCAACCATTATTTGGCCTCGTGAAACATAAGTACTAGGTGCTCAGCCTTACTTAGTCTGTGCGGTCGCTAGGGGCCTTGCTCAAGCTTCGGGCATTGCTTCAGCTACGACTCTTGCCCCTGATCCGGCAATGCTGACTCAGAGATCATCAGGTATCACTCGTACTGCTTTCTACAGCTCCTCGTATATGATGTTGAAGTTTGCAAGCTGGCAAGAGACTTCTTACGTATTTTATCCTTGGGATGCCCAGGGTATGCTTGCTTTGAGTGGCTATCCCGACTGACAACGTATCTCGCATGAAGGCCATGATACGGAATACTTCACTTGGCCAGGCTATGCTCCGGAACACCAATAGCGGTGCACAAGGCAGCATCTTCGAGTGGTATAAATCACTCAATCCTTCAGCCTCGTGGCCAGACAAGCCTCGATGGCATCTTCCCATGATCTGCACCGGGTAAATACTTCAATCCTTATTTGGAACTGTTGTTTGCGTTACTTTATGTCTATTCCGAGTGGCCTCAGTTCGTTGATCCTTCGCAGATTGTGATCAGCCGTCACACGAAACTGGAAGCTTGACCTTGGGCAGGAGCAATATAAAAGCAGTGGGACCTTGCGAAAAGAAACGATGGAAGAAACACTACCAAGGCTTTGTGAAAGAATCCAAGTCCTGGACTCGAGCACAATGCGGACTTTCTCTT
This sequence comes from Sabuloglossum arenarium, assembly GCA_022345705.2. Taxonomy (NCBI): domain Eukaryota; kingdom Fungi; phylum Ascomycota; class Geoglossomycetes; order Geoglossales; family Geoglossaceae; genus Sabuloglossum; species Sabuloglossum arenarium. The sequence continues at coordinate 29,256 of JAJDMY020000403.1, forward strand.
CAAAATTTGCAATGTTCTGCTTCCTCCTTCAATTTCTGGGCTTGACAGTTCTCAGCCTCGCCAATCCAGATTGCAAAGCAACACCTGGCTCCGAGAGCTGGCCCACCGACCATGAATGGGCGAATCTCAATACCTCATTGTCCGGTCGTCTCCTCAAGCCTTCTCCACCAGGTGCTGTTTGTCACCCAGATCAACCAACATTCGACGCTGCGGCTTGCCCGGCCGTGGCAGCTGGCTGGCTCACAAGTGCCTGGCACGCGAACAACCCAGTCAGTACAATATGCAACAATTTCAACAATGACACCTGCCTTCCCATCCCAACGGATCCATGCAGTGGAGAAGGATACCCAATCTACGTGGTAAACGCTACGTGCCCCGAGGACGTCAAGAAAGGGGTAGATTTCGCCAGACGGAAGAATATTAGATTGACTGTGAAAGGGACCGGGCATGATTACCTAGGAAGGTATATCCACAACAAACAAACTGAGTTCAGAAACCTTGCTAAAACATTGCAGATCTGTAGCTCCGAATTCCCTCTCAATCTGGACACATCACCTGTCAGGGCTCTCGTTCCAAGATGGGTTCAACCCGAAAGGATGTAGATTTTCCATTGATGGTCATGCGATCACTGCAGCTGCTGGCACTCAAATGCTCGAAATTGATTATGAAGCCCACCTAAGAAATCTGACCATCATCTCAGGTGGAGCCGGAACCGTAGGAGTTGGTGGATATCTGACTGGTGGCGGCCACGCGGCATTGAGCTCGACGTACGGAATGGCTGCTGACCAAGTCCTTGAGATGGAGATCGTGACGCCAGGTGGAAATATTTTGACAATCAACGAATGCCAGAACACTGATTTGTTTTGGGCGATGAGAGGTGTGAGTATATCAGACCCTCCATCTCTCGTGTCCTGACAACTTGACAGGGAGGCGGCTCAACCTTCGGGGTCATCACTTCGGTGACGATAAAGGCATTCCCCTCAACACAGTTCCATGTAGCGACTTCTTTCATGGGCACAATGCCGGGAACAGAAGCATACTGGGATGCCATGACATACATACTCTCCCAGTATCCCGCCCTGGATGCACAAGGCATCTCCGCTTACACCTTCGTGGCTCGCAGCTTCATGAGCGCCGAATTCAATCTCACAAGCCCCATAGACGGCTACCTTGGCACATTCATGCTTCCTGCGTTCCACCCCGAGAACACTTCAGACTCTTTAACCGCTACTATCAACAAACTCTTCAATGATGCCACAGCCCCGTACCTTCCAGGCCAGTTTTTCAGTTCTGTAACAACACGGACATATCCTGACTTCTGGGCTTGGTACTCTACCAGCAACGGCCCACTGAATGCCAGCTTTGACCAATATCTGGGATCGCGATTACTGGATGGGAAAGCATTAACACAAAACCTGACAGCGTTGAAGGAAGCGTACAAGGGAGCAACTCCCCCAGGATCGTTGACAAGTGCATTCTTGGTTGGCGGAAAAGGCGTACAAAATGGGAAGCCAAGAGGCGGCAGTAATGCCGTGAACTCGGCTTGGAGAAAGGCATATGTGCACGCTGGTATGTCCTTCGTCTTGAGTCGGCCGTAAGGGATCGCTGGCTGAAAAAACAGTGATTGCTGTGAGTTGGTTGCCGTTTGATACTGCTGGGAAAACCAAGCAACAGGATCTCCTCACCAACGTTTATACCGAAGCACTGAGAAAGCTTGCGCCGGATATGGGCGCGTATGTCAATGAGGTTCGTCATCCTTCATTAAATACGAAGTTTGAGCGACTGACATATCTTTGAAGGCTTATACTTATGAGCCGAACTTTCAGCATGCATTCTGGGGTGATAACTATGAACGATTGCTGGATATCAAAAGGGGAGTTGATCCGAATGATGTATTCTGGTGTCAACCGTGTGTTGGAAATGAGAGATGGAAGATGGTTGGTGATGTACTTTGCAAGATCTAAGGGGTAGAAAATCAAAGACTTTTAGTGTGATGAAGTAAGATAAGGTGCGGGTATTTGTTTTATGATTATATATTATATACCCACATCAGACCGCCGATTAAGCCACCCAACCCCACCATTCCTCCTCATCTGCATCGCTCCCGTCATCCCCTTACAAATACGATACCCATGAACCTTAAAAATGACTCCTCACATGCTCATACCAACCCCCCAGCACCATGGGCTTGCTTGACCCAAGTATGCTCATGCTCGCAGCACATCCAGCACCGCAACAACTCGCCATGTAATCCGCCGAACATCAGTTCTTCTGACGCAACGTGATGGAAAGAAAGTTTATGGACGGATCTACCCCACTTCGGCCAGCTTGTTTTGTATGAGGAAGGAAGAAGGTATTTCGATGCAGCGACATCGTGGGGAATCGAGGATTTGGTTGACGCCTCTCCATGAGGAAGTCCTTGGTAGTTTAGGATTGATTGGTCTTTGAGATAGTTGGGAGTTTAAACTCGACCAGATCTTGGTGCGCTCAACTCTTCGTCTCAACTCTCCATCCCAATTATGCCGCCTCATTTCTACTTCGAGGTAGGTTACGCCGCTTCTTTGATACCGTCTCACCTTGCGCATCGGGTCGCCCAATGACGAGATGGTCTTCCGCTTCGGGCCACTTCTGTCCCAACCACGCGCTGAATAGTTACTTCCTCCGCGCAAGCCAGGTATCATCACATCATGTGATCGAAACAGGTCTTGGCCACTATAAGCTGAAATGGGAGGACACGTGGATGCCTGAGTCTGAACTTGCTAGTGCAAAAGAGCTGATAGATGAGTTCGGAAACGAAGCTTCGACACACAGGGCTTAGGGGTGACAAAGGGGGACAACAACCTGAGCAGAAATGATGATACGGTATTCGAAAAATGCATCGCAGATATTAACTATCCTTCTCACTCACCCATCACTCCCGCGCTTCCTCATTGTCTCAGACGTCTCTGGGCGGCGTTTCTGAGTGCACCTGGCAAACGAGGAGTCTGGATGCTTGAGGTCGAGGGGGGTTGGTAAAAGATAACATTATCCATGGTGGGCAGAGGGCCGAATGTTTGTAACTTTCTCATAGACGATGTTGAAAAGCAGCGCCTTGACGAAGCGAGAGCGCCTTGCCTGAACCGGCAACGCCAAACCCGAACGGGCGCACGCCATCCTCGACGCGGCCTGGCTAAGTCTAGACGAGCCCGGCCCCCACAGCATTATCTCTGGTATACACAAGAGCTTCATTGATGGCCATGAAGTGAACACCTGTGTCCCACAACATTTACTGAAATAGCACAAATTTCTGTGGCTGCCTAAGTTAGTGTGCGCAGTGAGGGATGCGACCTGGATGTCTACGGGAGACATCTCTTGGATAGTGTTAGCTTCAGTTTGTACTTTTCCTTGCCAACTCTAAACCCTTGAATCGCCGAGCAAAAGCCTAACTTTAGCGACCTCTTTAACTGAAGCGGGGTGCCTCACCTAGCTACAAAGCCTAACTCAGATACTGGTTAGTGTCCCCGGTAACATGCTCTGGAGCAGAAGGAAGTCTGAAATATTTCCGGTATTCAAAGGAGTAAAATGCATGTTCAACAGAGATAAAAGGTACTATCCGCGAAATTTTCACTACTTCGCCCAGAAAAGCAGCTTGTCCGTCAACAAGTGAGCAGTTCGCCACGTAGCTTTGGCGAGGGCCGCTCTGAGTTATATGCTGGGAACGCTCGGCCTCAGTGTATCTCTCTGAATGATTTTATCAGCAAAGTTTAATATCTAAAAGGTTTAAGCTTGAAAACTACAGCTCACCATCGATCTTCTTGCCCAGATAACGACATTGAGTGGATTGAACTACCGCAAAACTATCCTGCATTCCTTAGTCACCCAGCTCCTCGCTAAAGCGGCGTCATTGGGTGGACAGTGTGAAGGCTTCAACATTTTTGTATGCTGCGTAAGCTTGTGTCGCCAAGCATTTGATTTTGATCCTGAGCACTTGAGCAGCGTTTGTTCATCCCAAGACGAAATGCATCCACATCTCCATACCAAAGATAATTCAAGTCAGTCCCCTTTTCTTTCAAAGCTACTCCGGTTCTAACCTGCTGTTAGAATGCGAAGAACTGATGATGATCCTCGATGAGTGTCACGCGCGAGGCTTTCTCTACAAAGCAGTGGGAATGTGCAACAAGGCGAAAAGGGATGTTACTCTTTGTCTACGGGCTGAACGTCTGGAGCGGACGAAGGCGAATCGAGAGATAGCGAAAGCCAAGCGGGAGAGAATCAAGACGAAGTGGGCTGAGATTGATGCGAACTCGTGAAGTCTCCAGGCGGTAATGAGCAGCAATAGTGGGAAGTGCGCGGCTTTGGGCGGTTTTGGAGGACATAATACGGAGCACATCCCGATAGCTGGAGCAGATCGCTAATCTCAACGACCTCGATAATACGCAAGGCAATTGTTATGAAGTTTAAACGTGGTATGTCTTGCGGCTGGTCGTCACGACGCCACTGTTGCCGAATGTCCAGCGGTTCTGGCCTTCATCAATCTTCTATACGACTTGTCGGACCTTTAAATATCTGATTGTTAAATAAGCCGTACTCTTCCCAAGGCATTCTACTGGATAGGGAAGGATTATGTTTGATAGCACCCCATTATGCGAACTGAGTCTCGGGGAACGTCTTCGAGGTACACTGAATTCATAGGTTTCGCAACTCAGTGACGCCAGACTCCTATTGAACATCAGGAAGATAGAGAATAATATAAGATACCAGACCAGCCTCCGTTGGGCCTCTTAGTTATAGCGGTAATGACTAACGCCGGTCCCAATGGATTTTAATGATCAAAACGTGGGATGGCCGTGTGCACAGATCCGATAACTAGCAATTGCATTGACGTCGTTAAATGCTATAAGTACGTATATGTAATCCCGCCAGCAGCCTACATTCCTCTCCCATCTTCTTTTTGGTTCTTCTGTCTCCTCATAAATACGGAGTGAATTTCTCTTCGCTGTATTTGTAATGGAGTTCTCTGAAAAGGAGGCTGATTCGGTTAGATGCCAACTTAACGCGCTTGACACCCCAGCCCCCGCCCTGCAACAACCCCACCTTCGGACCCTGCCAGTGCAGATCAGCTCTACAGCCTCACAACCTTCGCTCAACCTACAACCACCTTGCGACCTCGCCTCCTCCTCCATCTACATCTTTGCCTGCTTACTCTGCCGTTTGACACATCCACTTCCCCACGCCTTCCACATTCCGCATCCAAGCAGGGAAGGCTCTAGGCAGCCGAACTCACGAACTTTCTGTTATACATCCATGACCTTGGTATGTCATGCCATCCCATAGAAACCCGAGTGTGCCTTGAGACTTACCCTTATCTCTGAGCAGAGCCCCTCCGTGAGTCGAGAACCGAAAGGTTCGCCAAACTTTTTCACCCTTTCATACAAACACGAAAATGGAGTCTATGGATTATGAGATGGAGTCTCCCGTCGAAGTCCAACGCGGTGTTCATCCATTATTTGCTCTATTGCAGCAGCGAGAGCAGGAGTTGCGACAGATTCACGAATACACAAGATATGTCGAAGCCGCTCGGCTCCGCAACTTCGAACGCATGAATGCAGATCCGGTATCAGCTCAGTACATCTACAGATCTACGAATAGCACTGGTGGGGTCCCGATGTCCTATGAACTGGGCTCGAACCAAAGCATACATCAGAACAGCAATTCTATGAATCCGCCAAACTCTCATTTCTTTCAGAATCTCCCCAGACCACCAATTCTGGAATTAGAGGCAGCGATTGCTGCTAGTCCAATATTTTCACGAGGCTTACATCAAGCTAACAGCTCACAAGAACCACACTCTTACCGCCCCACTGCGACTACAGGCTCTGCTGTGCGTCCGAATCCAAATGTTTTCAACCGATTCAACACTCCACCTTCATCCGAGCCAAACCGGATGGAATACTCACAAGCAACTGCGCCAGATTGGGACTTACCAGCCGGCAACCAATACCCAGCACCAACTGCTCAGCTGGAATCGTTTCACATCCAGAATTACTCGGACATGCCTGACTACGAGTACTCCGCAACTCCCGCTTTCCATGAACAATCTGTCGCTTCAGCCAGTCCAGGCCTTCCGTCCAACCGTAATTCCGGTCCGGGTTCAGGCACAGCACGCTTTGGAGCTTATCAACCTAATCACCGCCACTCAATGTCATATGCTTCTGTGCTCGCTAGCTTGGAGACACAAAATGATATGAACGCCAACATTGCTCAGTTTCGGAATACAGTCTTCCCCGATAACCGCAATTCTTCGAATGCAGAGATTGCTGCGCTCGATGCTTATTTTAGGACAGGCGAATTTCAGCGGGCAATAGATGAACGGTTGTCAAACAACGAGCTTACTGATCCTGGACGGCCGCTACAAGATTTTCAGGCGTTCTTCGACAGACTTCCACAATCAGCGCTTCAGCACCAGTCAAATCGCTCTGTTTCGCTGGAAACTCAAATCAGGACTCGAACATCAGCACCGATGGAAGCTTCAAGGGAAGCAAGCCAAGCGAATCAGGTTCGGCCGAGAAACATTGAATCGCTTTTCGCAGCTTATGAAGCCGATGCTCGAGAACAGACCCAGCAGGATTCAGACACACCGAGACGTTCTCCAAGGACATTCGAACGTGCTACCCCTAAAGCAATAAATGAACTATCAGATGTGCGTATTAGTTCATTACCTGAAGAAGACCGTTCTTGTAGCATCTGCATGGATCCATTTGGAGAGATAGAACCAACCAGTGGAATATCTGAAACTCCAGTACGGCTTCCATGTGGGCACGTTTTTGGGGTGGCATGTATCAAAACGTGGCTTAAGGAACATTGTACATGTCCGGCTTGTCGACGAAAGTTAGATTCAGAAGTTGTTCACAGCTATGCTTATTCCCGTCAAATTCGAGAAACACGTGCTCGACCTGCCCATCGAGTTGATGCAGAACGTGCAACGATGCTTCAATCTAACGAATCGTCGCGTCCTACAAATACTTCAGACCGCGCCATCCGCGCTCGGCCCCCGCGAAGAGAGAGAGACAGTACTTTCAACAGCCGCTATGAAGATGTTGTATCCCGTAGGCACAATATGAGCTCTAGCGATGGAAGTTATACAGCCGAAGGGGATATCACCCCGACTGTGCATCCTCGGCTTGGCTTTACTCGTACCCGTTCAAACGCTGTTAGCACTCGGACTTTTCCATCAGCTGCCCGTTCTCTATACTCAACCTTGAACGAAGATTCGGAAGTCGATCACGCACGCATTCCAAATGAGAGTAGTTCATCAGCTCGGCAGCAACCTCGACGTCGAGAAGCACCATCGGCTTTTCGACCTTCTCCAACATCCACAAGAGCTTCACCTGCAGTTGATATTCCCCGTAGGACAATTCACCCCAACAGCACACCAGATCCTTCATCTAGTCACCCGAGAATGGGGTTTGGCGCTACAGGTTTACGTCAATACGACAGCTCCAACGATAGTTTTCATAGAAACCGTTACATGTCCAACATGCTTGCCAATTCTTCGACTTATCCAGCAAGCGACCATTCCAGTTGCTAGCTATTCAGGGCACAAAGACGGCTTATCATCGAGGGCACGGATATCCGTTTATATCTTCGACTCTGGTACATTTTGGTCTTGTTGAATACACCTCGAGAATGTTACACACTTTCTCAAGGATTCTACTGCTCAAATTGTCTGCAGTGGTGATTTGCGCCTTCAATAGAGCACGTGGCTATTGTTGCCATGTTAGGCTTCTCTCTATCCTTATGATTTCTGCTTTTTGTGCATGTACTCCGTACTCTGGTTGTTATTTGCGGCGCATATTACTTTGGGAGCTTGAGGGGCAAGGGGCGGACCTCTTCGTTTCCCGGGTGTGATTTCCCCTCCCTTCATTTTTTTGGATTTATCGTCTCCACTGCGCTCCGTAATCTTGCTTGAACTATTGAAGTGGGCAATCGTCTAGCATAGTGAAGCGCTTTATTTTCAGTACAATGGGTGGTTTTTTATTCCAAACTGTGGAAGCATAATGCAAAGAGCTTCTTCCAACTAAATGGTTGTTTTTTCCCTCAGTCAATACTCTCTATTTGGCGTATTGTGGAGAATGCGACTCCTGTGCTTGCAGTCTACATAGAACCAACAAAGAAATTCTATACCCAAATTACGTTACCCTACAGGTATCAAAGTTGTTCCTACGTGAGGAAATGTCATTATGTGTGTGGGATTTTGGCCTTCAATCTTAAAGGACAACTTTTGGGGATTAGCTGAATCCAATTTGTCTTCACCGATGTTAGAATCTGCCTAGAAACCGGTCTTGGAGACTTATCTTGATCGGGCTTCTTGCAGATGAAAGTGATAAAAGTGCCAACTGAATCTCAACTCAAAATCCAACGAATCGCCAATAACACTTCAGAAAGCATTCGAACCTACCTTCAGGGGGGGGGGGGGGGGGGGGGGACAC
>JAJDMY020000404.1:0-37562 GCA_022345705.2 Sabuloglossum arenarium
TGCGATTCTACGATCCTATGGTAAAGGGGGTGCCAAGAATGGTGGCGCATTCTGCGCATTTTTGCATACGCTAAATCTTATTACGGATTTTTTTTTTTTTTGTGCCTCTGTGACTGGGAGCAGTTAGCTACACTTTGGTTTTTTTTTTTTCTACATGTGTTAGAAATATAAATAACTTGATATATCCAAATGTATCAGAGGAAATAAATGGAAAGATTTAATTTTTTTAATGAGGAGAAAAGAATTGAAGGGATATTTTGCTCGTGTGCCACGATTTCCAGAATTACTTACTAGAGCATTAATATCTTGATTCGTTAGTCATGTCCTCTAGGAGCAACTCCACGCCACCGTTGATTCATGCCAGTCCTTTGGAAATCGCTCCTAGTCATTCTTTACACACCTTATCGCCCCTAGCAGCACTCCACCCCAACCAGCAAGTCCTCTCTAATCTACACATAAGATATTCACGAAGCAGCCAAGGGTTTTCTGCACGCCTATCCTACATACCTACCAACAAGAGACTTTCTGCACGTAGAATACACAAGGAGGAGTAGCCAGGAGCACCCCACGATCACCAGGGGAGAGGGCGCATGGAAATATATATATTTTTTTTGCGGCAATATTAGATGGAATACTCGGATGGTCTGCGATCAACTAAGATTTTGAGGAGTGGGAGAATAGGGGGATAAAAGTATGTATTTTAAATGAGGTAGTTTATTTATTTATTTATTTATTTATTTTTTTTTTTTTTTTATGCGGGAGGGAATGGGTGGATGGGTGGATGAGTTTAAAGATGAAATAAAAAAGAGGGAAAAAATTGGATTTGGGGTGTGTTGGAGGTTGGTATGGTTGTTAATGTCGTTGGGATATATGTGACAAGTTGTAGGTGTGGGTGTGGTTGGGTGTTTGTTAGTTTGGTGGCGTGGGTAGATAGTTTAGTTTTAGGAAAGGGGGGGTGTTGGGGTTGGAAGGGGCAGGCGATAAAAAGGGGGGGAAAGAGTGTTTGGAAAGATGAAAGGATATAGATAGATGCTCTCAAAATGAAGCAAAAAAAAATAAAAAAAAATAAAAGCCTTCCCAATGATTGGCGTCTTAGGCTTTATCTAAACCAAGATCAACGTCTCCATTAACTTCCTGTTGGACTGTCGTGATCGCGTGCTTGTCGTCGTTGCTGTTGCTATTATCCAACACAACCCCTTTCTCCCCCAAAACCCCCTCCACAACTCTCACCGCCTGCGAAAACACCTCCTCATACCCCCCCTCTAATACCACGTACCTCCTCCCCTCCTCGCTCAACCTCTCCTTAAACCTCTCAAACATCCATTCCCTCAGGTGCTCCCCATCGCGCGTGCCGTCCTGTATGAAAGGCATACCATGCACGCTGGGAAGGAGGTAGAGGTAGGGTTTTTGGAGAGGAAGGGTAGCGGCAATGTGGGTGAGAGTAGTTTTGGAGGAGGGCGAGGGGGTGGGAATGTACCGTTCGTGCCAGATTGTGGTGGCGAAGGCGTCGGTGTCGCAGATTAGGAGTTTGTTGCAATTGCCCGCGAGGTCGTTTTCGCGCGTTGCTTGTGTGGTGGCGATAGCGACGAAGTCCTCGTTCGTCCACGCGTAAGGCTCATCGGCTGTGGCGTTTGCGAGTTTGGTCTCCGTGACCTCATGCCCGACTTCAGGCACCCAGGAGGTGTGGAAGTGCGCTGCGAGGCGCTGGGCGAGTTTTGTTTTGCCTGTGGATTCTGCGCCGACGATCGCGATGCGGATGGCGTGTGTGGAGCGCGCGAGAGAGGTAAGGTATGCCCAGTTCGTATAGGGGTCTTCACGGATCCGCGTCGCGGAGATGGGGAAGTTTCGACGTTCGAGATCCACGAGTACGTGATGGGACCCTAGGGCTTTGCAGAAGGGGTCGCCGTAGGTTTCGGAGGTAAATACGACGTCTGGGATGAATCCGAGCCAGGTGCGGCAGAGAGAAGCCCAGAGGACAGAGTCGTCGGGTGGATATTTGTCTTCAAGGAGGGAGACGATGGCGGTTGGGTACGTGGCGGCGAGGAAGTCACGGCGTTGGGCCCCTGACGGGAGTTCCGTGCGGTCGTGGCGCTCGCAGACGATTATGTAGGGGGTTTTGCAGTGAGCAGTGGCGTAGTCGAGGATGTAGGTGTGGCCCTTGTGGGGGGGCCAGAATTTTCCGATGACAAGGCCGCGGTCTGGGAGGATGGCGGGGGCTGAGGAAGAGGAGGAGGACTCGGGGTCTTCTCGAGTGGACTCTGCTTCCACGGCTTTCGTCGCGGCTCTGGCTCTCATGAACCAGGTCCAGCACCCGTAAAAGGCGTTGATCAGGAAGAGAATGAACATGAGCAAGACATTTATATCCAGCGCCACACCCACACCACCAGAATACATGATGATCTGCAACACATCGACCGCAATCCAAGGCAACCACTGCTCCCAATACCGATACAGCATCAACACCTGCGCCCAGATACTCAACGCATTCGTCGCGCAATCCAACCTCCTCGGCGTAGTCATCCCCTCAAAATAATACGACCCTACAAGCGCCTTCGAGAACTCCGGTATCTCATAATACCACGCCACCGCCCCTAACATCGTCGCGCTCAACCCCCCAACCCACCCCAACACCCCCAGCGACCGCGATTTGGCCACATGCTCCTGATCCAGATTCCAGCGCCACATCCAAATCCCCACGAATTGCATCGGCAGGAAAATCATCACGTTCAACTGCGCGTCTCCCGCATACCCATACGCCATCGCAAACGCGCCGTACGTCACACAATTGATAATGCCCCACAGATACGTCGTATAGCGTCCTCTCGCTGCTAGGACCACGCACACGGCCCCCGAGAATGCAGCAACGCCACTGAGGGTCATGAGGGCCCGCCGCCACAGCGCGATGCCGTCAAGGGTGTCGTTGTGCCATTTCAGGAGTGAGCGGGAGCCGCGTTGGCTTGGGGAGAGGAGCAGGATGTTGAAGTCGAGGATTGAGAAGATGGTGAGGAAGATGCCGAAGAGGAGAGCGAGAAAACGGAGAAGAGGGGGGAAGGAGAGGAGGTCGGGGATGAAGGAGGTTAGGAGCAGAGGGAGGTGCATGAGTTGGGTTGTGGGTTTTGGGGTTTTGGGGGAGTTTGTGTGGGGAAAGAGGGGGATCTTTGTGGGTTATCTTTTGGGTGGGGTATGGTACAGTTTATCGAGGCACTCTAAACAAATCACGTGCGGAAAACTTATGTATCCTCATGTTTTGAGAGCGAGCGAGTGAAGTTCCACGACACGACACTCTTTTGTGTAGGCTGGGATTCGCGGGAGAGGCGAGTGTCATAAGGCATCCACGTACTAGGCCAGCGGCTGCCTGCAGCGCCGTTCGACTATTAGCACTAGCAGCAGCATCACTGACGTTGGTATTCACAGCGAGCAGCCTCTCTACAACCTTGACGTGCCCTCTCTGCGTAGCCGCCTGCAGGACCGACCGTCCCTAAAAATCAGCGGTAGCGCCATTGACATCGGCATTGGCGGCGAGCAGCCTCTCCACGAATTCGACATGCCCTTGTTCTGCGGCTGCCTGCAGCGCCGTCCGACCGTAAAGATTAGCAGCAGCAGCATTGGCGTTGGCGTTCGCGGCGAGCAGCCTCCCCACGTGCCCTCGTTCTGCGGCCGCCTGCAGCGCCGTCCGACCTTCGTGATTAGCAGCAGCAGCATTGACATCGGCGTTAGCGGCGAGTAGCCTCCCCGACCTCGACGTATCGAGGTCGTGGAGAGGCTACTCGCCGCCACGCCGACGTCAATGCTGCTGCCTCTGAAATCGGGAGACGGACGGCGCTTCAGGCGGCCGCAAAGGGAGGACACGTCGAGATCGTGGAGAGGCTGCTCGCCGCGAACGCCAACGTCAATGCTGTTGTTGCTAATCTTTACGGTCGGACGGCGCTGCAGGCGGCTGCGGGGCGAGGACGTCGCCTCCTTGCGCGGACGCCTGCAGCACCGTCAGACAATCATGGCCAGTAGACGTTGGCGTTCGCGGCGAGCAGCCTCTCCACGACCTGGATGTGTCCTCCCTCCGCAACCGCCCGCAGCGCCGTTCGTCCCCAAGAATCAGCGGCATTGACGTCTGCCTTTGTAGCTAGCAGCATTCTAGCTATTTCTTTCAAGCCAAAAGATGCAGCAACCTGTAATCCGGCGATATTTTTCGGGAATTGCTGAGAACGTCCTGGGAACTGGGAATTTGGGGTACGCGTGGCTTGGATGGAGCATGATCATTTTGACTCTTGCTTAAGGAACTCCAGAGTTAATCCTTTGGTTGCTTGCTCTGGGTCCCCTCGTGCATGGTCACCCCAGTATCGGGCTGCGTAGCTGAGTAAAGCATTGTTCTGCAACCGGGCCTCCATCTTGACATCATCGGGGCAGCACCCATTTGCAAATGCGTCGAATAAAAGGTACGTAAGGCAAATCTCTGCAATGTGCCTCTGGGCATTGGAAACCGAGCTATACGGATGCGCTCAAAGTACTCCTGAGCCGTGTAGTGTACCAAACGGATTATGTTGCTTTTTCGATCAATAGTGACCAAGCCAGCGCATACGGAAACCAGAATATCTTCGTCTGGCATAGCATCTTCGTCGAAGTTTCTATCTTCAGGCTCAACAGCTAGGGCATGTTGGACTTCTATGACAGTCAACGGTCGTAGAGCATAGGTTATCCAAGATAAAACTTGCTCAGCTCGTTTGACTTTCTCATCATTCTGTCCCTGGATTCTTTGCATAGCGTCATCGTAAGTGTTGAGAATTCAAGCAGACAGAGGATTGATCGATTGCTTGTTAAATTCTAAATGACAAGACGAGGACTCGCAAGACAAAGACATTCGCCCGCCAAGATCCCCCGATGGCATAATAGGGGCAGCGTAAGTTTGTCTGGCCCTTATTCGTTGATACGGGTTGCGTTTCGGACTGCTACCCCGCGTGCCATGTGAATGCCATGTGAACGCCAACACATGTGAACTTCAACAGTAAGTACCATCCAGCTTTTTTGGTAGATCTAGCAGGGCTTTACGAATCGCCCTGAGATTATCCTTCGTCGCTAGCGAATCCATGGGCTTCTGATTGTAGCAGGTTGGAGAATTCGTCAAGTGTAGGTCGCGTTTCCTTCACGATATGTTTCTGGTATAGCGAAACGATCTTGTCAGAGATGACAGGACTCATCTGGACTAGCTGCTGTAGTAAACTTGCGACAAGATTTACTGGAGTCTGATCCTCTTGCTCTCTGTAGCTGCAATAGATGTATGCGATTGCGACATTCTCCTTTTCGAAGAACCTTTCAAGGTAGAATAGTTCACCACAATTGATCTGAGAATCTCTATCTAGTGCGGGCAGACTTCGTAACTACTCTCTTGACCTCGTACCTCTATTCGCCGGCGACTGGCAGGAATTCCAGGTCGAAACCCTAAAATCCTAAGATCTGGATAACCTTTAATTAATTCCATTGTATACTTATTTGCTCTATATAGGGGTGGTGTTGCACGAGGTAGGGCTGCACAGGATCATGATAGTAGAATAGCATAGTTAACAGACCGTAAAGACACAACACCGTAGGAAAGGGGCCCAAATAATCTTCACCTTCCCAAAAGCGCCAGATGCAACTCAATTTGCCGACGATGCTCAATAGCCCGATCCCTCACCTCATTTATGCGCGAGCCAACCGCCACCTTGATCCTTCTTTCAAATTTTCTCCACCAGCTCTTTCTCTTTGTCCGCTCCTGCCATTCCCTCAGCCAAGCCTGCAAATCTCTACCACAGGCATCTACAGCATCTATCAAGTCTCCAACAAATTCAGCAGGAATTGAATCCGCCCATTTTCCGGGCTGCGGCCTTGACCGTATCTAGGATCGGTTGAAGGCACGAAGCAGTCATCTTTCTGTAGTTATTTATGTCTTCCAAAGTGGCGTCACGCCCACCTCTGCCTTGCTTCTCAAGGTTCCCGGGTTTTCCAGCCTCGTTCGCGCTACACCTTTGCGCCTTGTCCATTAGCTATCCTGCCTGGCGGAATGTCCCCATTTTCTTATTTTACCGCTCTTCCCATCTTACATGCAATCTCTCGAGCCTTGTTTCGCACTTCTCCTCTCCTACTATCCCAAGGAGCTTTATCGCAATATGACAACAACGACGATGAAGGTCGATCAAGCTTCGCCGACGAGTGATGCTCATGTCCACGCTCACCCGGCTCGCTCGTTTGAGTGTCCGGTTTGCAGGCATTCGTTTACGCGTTGTGAACATCTTAAACGGCATATCGTGCTCCGTGAGCCTTTCCCCACCTTCGCCTTCACTCTTCTACTCTCATCTGCTGTGCCTCCGCTCTGTTTTGCTTTGCACGCTGACGACACGTTCCTGTTGCAAATTAGATACTGGCGAGAAGCACTATCGATGTTCGTGTGGCGAAGCCTTTTCGAGAAAGTACGATCTTCCACTGTCTGCCTCCTCCTGCCCTTATACTCTTCCGTTGTGTCTTTGGTTGTCCGAGACTGACGCGCAGGATCGCGTGCACAGCGATGTCCTCTCGCGCCATCTAAAGGGATGCGAAGAAGGCCGCAGAGGCCGCGAAGGTCTCACGATGAAGCCGTCAAAGCGCACGCGCGTCAAGAGAGCCTGCGATCGGTGCGCGAAACTGAAGTCCAAGTGCGACTATCGTCAGCCTTGCGAGCGCTGCAATCGGCGTTCCCTGTCGTGTCAATATACGAGAGAAGGCTGCTTTGACCTCGCTTCTCTCTACACACCGGGCCAATCGATTATCGCCCTCACCAAGGACACCTGCGCGACCGCGTTGCCGCCTTCCGGAAGTGTTCCGAATGAGCCTCTGGCCCAGGAGTTCGCAATGGGAACGCCGCTGAGGTCCCCCACGTTCCTCGAGTATAACGAGCAACGGGGCTTTCCGGCTTCTCCGTCACCGAGCAGCCTCGGCTTTTCGCCGGACCTCTCGGACTTTGACGTCGGCTTCGAGCCTCCCCGCTTGTTGGAAGGGCAGGATGGCGGCTCCGAATATGTCCCCATGTGTCACGACGGATGGCTGAAATTTGACGACGACGTGGTAGGACTGTTAGGTTCTGAGGAGACTCCTGTTCTGTCAATGGACATTCTGGGCCTCATTGAACCTGCAAATTCACCTCAACCTCTGTTTCCGGACAACGGATGTGAGAACTCCCCCTTTCCCTTCCAATGCCTGAGATGAACTAATCCTAGGTTATTTCTCTCTGCCGATGGTGTCTGACTACCATTTTAGGTCTTCCTGACCAGGTCGTGGATTTCCGGTTCCACAAGGGGACTTTCCAATGGCTCTCGCTCGAGCAGCTCGACCCTACCCAGACGAAATGCAACGAGATCCAATGGCTGCTCACAGACCCTGAGTCGCAGGAGATGATCTCGTCGTGCATCACCAGGGAGAACTTCCTGATGTGCGCCAATCCCTAGAGTAAACATTATCAACGTAATTTCCGATTACGCGTGCGCCGACCTCCTCCGTATTGCAGGTATCACTATTAGCTTACTGTTGGTGGCTATTTTTTGCGTGGGAGCCGTCTGTTCTGAGGGTGTCATACTCGAGCCTCACATCATAAATTGGTAATACGGCTCTTCATTATTGGGAATTAGCCAGTAGGTTCTGTTGAAAAGGGACGAGTTTAGCCCTGAGTTCGCTGTCACGCCGGCGATTTACGTACGCATGTGTGCGCTCCACACACCACTTGGTTATCGTAGCTAGCATTCCTGTAGATGTGTTCTCCAACCAATCGATCTAGTTGATCAACGTCCCGTCCAATAGTGTTTTAACAGGTTCTTCTGGTGGATTGGTGACTGCTGCTTAGATCTTAGGATCAGTATTTGAAACGAGCCCGGCCGGCCTTTAGGCTTCACACAGTAATGTCGGCCAACCAGTTCCGTCTGCCCTATGCTTACCGCCTGTCGGCCCGTCTAAATTGCTAATAGTCGACAGTTAACTACCGGCCCTAGTAGGCCCCGACAGGATTTGGGAGCGGCTTGAGTAGATACAGGATTCATATATATAAGGCCTGAAGAATTCCATAAGATGTATCTCCCCATTGAATAGCCCTTCAACAAAAGGAAGATAGTTATGCTTAAAGATCTTGAGACAAGAACGTTGTCTTGGCGGAGTACACGCTCCCCCTCAGAATCGAAGCCGCTCGCATCGGCCTGTTTTGGGCATTGCTTGGGATATAGGGCATCCTACCGGTAATCCTACCTGCGAAAACGGTAACCCTATTGGGCTAACTCCACCGGAATGTGACCTTAGCAAGGATTGGTGAAAATTTTCAAACCCATTCAACATCATCCATTGTCTTCATCATCGCAAAGGCTCTGTCATTGTAATCGAGATGGTAGATACTTTGACGCCGGGCTGTGATCGGAGCGGCTAGTATAATGGAAGGGGCATCAGGATACCATTTTTGACGGTGGGGTTACTGGTATTCTACCCAAAATTTTTGATTGCTTGCATTCGTGTTGCGGGATTGTTAGGATAGTTCCTAATCTGAAGCTGCAGGTGCTCTCCCCTCTTGATTCCAGCTTGCATTTTACACGTTAAGATACCCCCGCCTGTGAACTCTCCCCGACATATTCGTTGTAGAGTGAGGCTTCTTTTATTTACTTTTGTAGTTTACTATTACTATTATCTACTTGTGTGTCGTTGTGTCGGGATCTGAACGCTAACAAAATGAACCCTATTCTTCTAACTACAAGGAAGGAGGCTCTCTTTATAGAGAGCCCATGAGCCAGCAAAAGTCTTCTAACTCAATCGCGTGACTCTCTAAAAAAAAAAATACCCGCAATCATCAGTCATAACGTTATTACAAAGCAAACGCCAGGCACAGCGGTACATTACTTTAAAGGGCACATCTAATAGATAGGGCGCGGAACGTGGTATAGCTATGCAACAAGCATGCTATGATATAGATTAATGCTAGCGAGCATAATGGAAGTGGGTGGACGAGCCCTTTAACCCTGAGAATCCCAGAGCGGGGTAAGCCCTCGGCGCAGCCCTTATGTGGCGGCTAATAGCAACCTTGACAATTATCTACCATCTGGCTCATTACCAATGACAACTGCTGGGGAAAGTTCTATTACAATCTCCATCAGCCATAAACCCACGTTTTCACCAGGTGCGTGCGAAACGCATGGGTCGAAATGCTATGCCACGGGTTCACCTGTCTCCAGTTAAGCGAGTGCCTAATTCTAGCAAAGAGAACTGCCTAAGTTTCTTTCCGGGTTGTGGTGTGAACTGAAATGGCGCAGCGAAGAACAGGAATCAGTGCGGGGTCAAGACTAGGATGAGGAGCCGAATTCGTCTCGCCAGATGCTGCCCCCCGCAGCCTGACAGCAGAGACTCAGCTGAAGTGGGAGTGGAGCAGTGAGGGGCTGGGTGGAACGTGCAGTTCAGCTTTCTCCTCTCGCTGCAGGGCGTTATCGCCAATACGTAAATGTCCCCGCATCGAGAGTCTAGAACCACCTTGGCCAGCTGAGTTCGCTCTCTACTGATGCCTGCACATGCCTGCACTCCGTTTACCGATTCTCATTTGATGGGCGCTGGATGTATAGCCAAGTAACTGGCGAGCTGGCCCTCGTCTTGCAGGAAAGAAAAATACCTCATGCGCAAGCTCGTATGAAGTCTTGGATGGTCGCTGCACACCGCCGAATGGCCTCTCTTGACTGTTCGGAACGTGTGGGGATGCGAGATACGGACGTCAATATTTATCTTTGCTTGTACCAATTCCTCGCACTCTGTCATCGTTCATAAACTACCCGCTTTTCCGCTCTCTGCTCGCTCCTTTGTTACTTCTGACCCGAAGCCAATTCCCCGTCTTCACCATTTCCAGGTACCTAACTACTTCGGTCTTTCTACCCCCACCTCCATACTTGCAATCCACCGCCACGACCAATCATGCGTCTCCTCCTCCTCCTCCTCCTCGTCCCTATCTACCTAAACCTCGTCAAGGCACTCACCATCAATATCTTTGACAATGTCATCGAATCTATGCCCGACGAAGTCATCGAATCTACGCCCACCACCAACAACCCACCCAATCAGATCTTTAATGACGATGCCGGCTACCATGCTTATGCCAGATACAGCTTCTATGGTTGTTTCGAGGATTCTCCGGCACGTCTGCTTCACGATAAGGAAGGGAGCGATGATAAGATGACCCTCCAGTATTGCGCAGACTTCTGCGGAAAGTATAAATATTTTGGGGTTGAATACGGTATAATCTCTTTTTCCTCTTGTCCTCCACCTTGCCTTTGCTGCCGGGTGTTCTTGCAAGCGCCTGGCCCAGTCTTCTCGAGAACTGTATTTTGCAGAGTAGTAAAGTTAACGTTATGGTTTGCTGGGGCGTACTAGGCAATCAATGCTACTGCGGCAGCCATCTGTCTGCCTCCCCAACCTGGCTTACTGATTGTAATGCGCCGTGCGCTGGCAATAAGAATCAATGGTGTGGTGGTACTTGGAGAATCAGTATTTATGGCAAGTCGGGAGTGTCACAAGAAGACCAATTCGTCTTCGCTGAATAGGATTATTGGTATGTGTCTTGCGTTGCTACTCTATGATGTAGGATTGAGGATTATGGGCATTCGGTTGCTAATTACATCTGCAGTATCCCTATACGAGTCTTAGTCTTAATCGATATGCTATGCGTACTTGAGCTCCCACCCTAATTCTGGCTAGAAATAACCCTAACCCTAATCACATTACTTGAGGAACGGTTATGTTTTTGTATGCCCAACCGCCGGTCTTGCCTATCTTGCTGATCCGGCGGATCAGCAAGTATTGGTGCATGACCATTACCCCTTTTTGTTTGTCTACTCTCTTTGATTTGCCTTGGTCCTCGCGGCAGCGCCTTGACGGCTCCTGATTGCTAGCCGTATAGGCTCTTTCTTATGCTCAGTTCGAGCTCCCTTCAAACCCTTGGCACAAATGGCGATCAGCAACCCTATTGTTGGTCGGCCAAATGCTATGGAGCATACATAGCAATATTAAGCCTAAAGAGCGCCTATCTCTCGTTTCTTGATAGTCAAGTAATTCAATCAATTCGTTTTTCTACCTAATCCCGAATACGTGACCGTCATGATTGCCTAACTCCATGCGTTCCGTCACACATCACTTTGGGATGTCGTAGACCGATCATTCCAGGATATTGGCAATGGACCAGAAGATGCCCGTGTTGCTGCAAGATGGCAATTGATAGGTAACATAGCTGTTTTACGACCACTCGAACAATAGGATATCAATCGCATACTTGACTGTGCGCAACAGTATGCTTCCTGGGTAGGTTAGAGTGCCGTTTCATTCCCGCGAAGTTCCTTATAAGCCGTTACAACTACGGATTGCGGTCTAACTTTATGCTGTAAGTCGGAACCGGAGCCCTGAGTGAGGTGGTGGCAAAGACCACGTAAACGCGCAGCAACCAGCTTCTACTTTGGTCTGGGTATCTAACCTACAGTTTCTGTTGAATATACGTTCATTATTAGTGTGTTGAATTGCCTTGATTGATTCTAACTATACTACGAAATTCCAGAGGCCATTTAGAGACTTCTAGCTGCCTGTTACATGGCCCGAAGCCATTTACTAAGTGGCACCGAAGGCATATAGGAAAATCCTCAGAATAGTATAACATATCCTCCCCTTCCCCTTCCACCCAGCATGGACCCACCATTGGCGCGGTGAAGAAACAGCGAAGGGTTAATCTAGATTAGCTCTGACGAGATTCTTTACTTAATCTTCTTTAGCGGTCCTGGCGGCACAATGTTCTAAGGCGATTTTGAGGGCGTCTGTATGGAGAAATGTGCGTTCAAGGGAAAGGTGATTGCTGAAGGTGGACAGGCATCGGGAGAGAGTGGAGAAATAGGAATGAGAGGTCTTATGAGCTAGTGAGGGTTGGGAAATGGTGATAGGGGGTTGGAGGGGGAAATTACGGTATAGATGTCTTGAGATGGGTTTGGAGTCAAGGGGCTGAGGGCAACTCATTTACAATCAGTGCCTTTATGATTGCCGGAGATGTGTAGTGACCCCCTCAAACAAAACAACTACTTTACTCTATTATTACTACTTGCACTCACCGGTATCATTAATATTCGGTCACATCGCTTGTTGATTTCCCCTATTATGAAATAGGGCAACTGATCCCCGCGATTCCATTCCCGGTCTCAGCAATTTTTATCTGGGATGGGATCACGGCCTCAATCGTGGATGCTATTTCTGCTTGACGTGGAAAATGCTAGAGGGGGCGTTGATTGAGAGTTGGGTGAAAAAAGAAAAAAGAGTAGCATAATTCGATAGATATCGTTCCCTAGCTGGGATACATGAAAGAGTGGCCACCCGACACACCACACCCCGACCAGCCACCCTGAATCGCCGATGTCTCCCGACAAGCGCCTTGCCTATAGATATCTTTGACGCTTTCAGGTCTGCCTCTTTCGAATAATAGGAGCCGATTTCTCAGCGATAGTTGGAAAGATCCACTTACGTGTCCTAAAGACCCTTTATATTGCTCTTTACTGTTGCTTCTAGAGTGCTCCAACCTGATTGACCCAGAGCTTGCAATAGTTCCGCGCCTCTAGCATTCGGTACTTTGCTTAGGTCGTGGCCCTCGTTAGGGATATCTTCTGGGAACTTGCGTTCTGGGCAGATGCGTCGCAATATCGCATAGATCTCGTTCCAGTTAAAAGGTGCTGCATATGCAAAAATACGCTCATTCTTAACTTTATCCATTGTCAAGGCTGCTAGGTGCAGAAGGGCCACATCGCGCACATTAGAAAAGTGCTCTGTGTGATTACAATCAGCATGAGAGTCACTTGCAAACCGACCTGCAGGTTCTTGGGGTTCGTTAAACTTACGAGGGAGAACCATAGAAACGAATTTTGAGGGAGCTCCATTGCCGTAATAGAGCTCCTTTATGAAAGCCCCAGTGGAACCAGCTTGGTTTTTCTGATCGAGAAGTTCGCCGAAACATGTGCCTGGCAGGATTGAATTGAAGACAAATCCCGGCCGATTTTCTCGGATGAAATCCCAGGCGGCTCTCTCGGCCTCCGTCTTACTAGCACCATAAACGATAAAACCACGAGATGGCTCATACGGTGGGGGCGCGTTTGCTAGCTCAACCACCTCATCATTCCAAGTGTTCTCATCAATACTGAATATCTTGTTCGGTTTCGGAAGCGTGGCGGCAGTGGATGAAGAAGTGAAGACGAATCGTTTAACAGATGGCTCGTTTGCGGCGGCCCTAAGTGCATTTACCATTGCAGCAACAGTGGGGAGGATGACGGCAGTAGGATCCGGAGACCAGGTCAAAGTCGTGGCTACATGAGCGATCCCAGCGACGTCTAAAAGGCTCGGTAGAGCATGGTTTAGCTGTTAGCTGTATTCTATCAATAGTATATTGCCTGTTGGTCACAACCTTTCAAGATGCCGTCGAATGCATCAGGGGCGCTAATGTCTGGTACAACAACACATTCAAAACTGCCGTTTCCGTATTTCTTTTCGAAGAGCCCGGTAATCCAGTCTGCCTTTGGTGTATCTCGAGCTGTACCGCGCACCTTGTAGCCGGCTGCTAGGAGTTCGTTCGCTATGTGGCTACCGATAAAACCGTTGACTCCAGTGACAAGAAACAGTGATCCCGGAACGATAGCCAAGGGTCCCGATGCAGAACTCGACGTCATGTCGTGTAGACGAAATTAGACAAGGTCTGAATGAATAAGTTGAGTGATAGCCTTACTTCCACGAACGTGTAGAAGGGATAAGATGTATGTGGATAGGATCAGTAGTGGTGGGGAGATGGTGAGGGGCCACCGAGCCTACTTTATGCAGCGTTTTTGACTAGAACCTGTCGCGTTGGGTTCTTGTTAGCCCACCCGACACTGCAGAGAATTTCAGGCTACTGCGGGCTCCAGCAAAAGCAAAGGCAATATAAGTTCACAGCCCGCATATTGGCTTAGCCGATTAGACTACCACCTACGGCCACCCATTCGACACTCCGACCGGCAACTAGTTCCTAGAACATCGTCACCAAAACTCCACAAATAAAAAAAATCCGTTATAGTTCCCGAGTACTATTCGAGATGAGAAATGGGGCTTTTAGGCATTCATTATATCCTGTGCTGCCTCAAACTGCGCCACGCCCGACCAATCCACCTGAGGTAAATGTGGTTGGTTGGCCATGCATGAGCGTTCGACACCTTCGAGGACTAACTAACCAGTGTGGGAAACGGGCGGGGCAGACATGCATTGATCCAAGCACGAGCCCACGAGGTCTGGCCCAAGTTACCAGCCATGCAACAGACTATGCCGATTGGCCCTGTCCATACCATGTCTATCGGCATTTCTCAGAGCAGTCAGATTTCAACTTCATCTTCGGAGAGTCGAATTCTACTGCCCGGGGGATCTGCGATGGCTCTCCACATCGGGAGAGCTTTGGAACGCTGTTGGAACGTGTATGTCTGAAGCCCGTTGTGAGGTGCCGGGAATTTGGGGATTCGGCGCCGGCGGAAATGGGGGCCGGCAAGCATTCTCCGGCAGGCAAGTTTTAGTGGTCCCCGGGAACCTAACAATAACCCCCAACAATAGGTTGGATGCTACTAATATAACAAGCTAGTATTCGCAGATAAATCTTACATTAAGAATTTATTCTGTCCCCGTTGTCATGAGTCTCTCTAACAGACAGGCGGTCGCAGCAGCGCAACGAGGAGTCATTATCTACGCTTCTGTATTTCGGATGTGGGTAGTCTAATATACAATGTAAAATTTAGTATCGGATCCCCGCTCATTAAGGCTATAAAGGAACCAACGGCGATATGAGTTATGAGGGTGTAGAAGCATAGGCCATTATTATTGCTTGGCGGTCGTGTTAGTTGTTCAGCACCGAACTCGGGAGAATGGCCCGCATCTTCGTTGTAGTTGACCCATCAACCCATGGGAGCCAGCGTAATCCTGTAAATGCTGCTTAACATTCCCCTAAGAGCATTCTCACCTTCGCGATGGCTAACTACCAACCAAATGAGATGGTAGAGTCAATGCGATCACGGAATTTAGAGACCTGCCACGCCCCAGACACAATGAAAGAATCAGTTACAGGACATGAAGCGTTATTTCGGGAATCGGGAATCGCGCATGATGAATCTGCAATAACACCTACTAATCGAAGACTTCAGCTTCTCATCGGCGCTTGTATCTAATAATCTTGTGGGCGGTGTTATCAGGACTCTCAGACATCAAGTCAATAATTCCAAACCCGATACTACTTCATTGAGCTCTGAACCAGCTCAGCCAACATCGCTTTTCACAGGGTTTCGAACTGATTCCAAACGCGACTGTGGCATGGAATGGAACACCGGCATACAGCAATTCCGAGTTTACTAGCTACCAAGACGAGATTGAGGTGATCAGAGAGTCAGCTCGAAACTATTCCAGCATGATCTGGTCAGTCTCGCCAATTGGATTTACTGCGAAGAACGGCTCTGCTCTTGCGGCAGCTGTTCCAAGAAACAATAGCGTAAGTAACTTCGGGTACTCCCTTTGCTGTTTCCTTAAAACAGTTTGGAGTAACCTTTTTGCTAACTGATATCCTAGCAAATCAACATATTTTAGATGATCCTGACGTGCTCCAAGAACTGATCTGGTCCTCTAGCTGGCAAAAAGGCAGTATAGGCAATGTGCTCGCTATATCGCTTCTCCCTCCAGCTCTCTCTCAGCGCTCTGGCATGACTGCACTCTCTGTCCCAACACAGCTCTTGTCGCATACCAGGACACAAACCAAAATCTTCAAATATCAAACTCCACAAGTACGTTAAACTGAGAACAGCAAGAACACACCATCGTAACGGAACCGGGAACTGGGTTGGCATTGCAACGACATACCCATTTTGGCTATGCAGATCAAAACAACCTATACTATCAGCGAGCAATTGGTCTGTTTATGTGCTTGGCTTCTGGTTATCAACCGACTGCGAATGGAAGTAAGTCCTTTGTCCGTTCCCCGTTTCTCCCGAGATAGATCTAACTAGCGGATCAGTCTGGAACCATGCATGGACGGCTGGTAAGCGCAAACTGCCTACACCAGCAGACTGATCTCCATGAGTAGTAAATTTAAGTGATTGGGGACTTGGTGCCGTATGGTGCTGTTTTCAATGGCAATTCCGATCGTAGGAAGCGAGCATTCTGTGATAAGGGTCTTAGTTTGTTGCCTGTGGAGGTGGTGGGTGATTACAGAAGACCGTAAGGTTCGGTGGCTTGTCAACTTTTTGAGTTTGGTTTGAGGGTGCCGTTGCGAAGCTTGTGTAGATTCTGGGGGCGCTACGCATATCTCTCGACATGTCGTGGTTTAATGACCTTAAGCTGAACTCGCTGTATGGAGACCTTTGGAGACCTGCTACCATCCTAATCCCCCAACTCCACACTATCCTGCCACCCTGGTCCCCACCATCTCCTTTCCCCCTTCGCCCCCGCCCTACCCAACCCACCAGTCCACATCCCATTGAACTCCCACCACTGCGGCTTCTTCACCTCTCCCCGCTCCTCATCCCCCAACACCCCCGCCGCCTCAACGATGCGAAAGTTATCACTCCCTCTCACCCTCCCAGACGCGCCTTTCGTCCCGCCCGCATCGAAGACTAAACCCCACTTCTTGTCGTCGATAATTCTCTTATTTAGATCCAACTCACCTTCCCCTACTGACGTCGAGGATTCGGGTGGGAAGTTCGGGAGAACCTCCAGCGAAGGAGAAACGTACACATGCAGCTTCACGACTGTCTCCCCTCCTCCTTCCTTGTGCCCTCCTGTAGCGACCCCGCTGCGGGTAAGGAGTTTGAGCGGGTTAGCCGCCTTAACCTTTGCGGTCGAGAAGTTGGAGTCGAGATTCCACACCCACCCCATACCTGGAAACCGCACCGCTTCGAGGAGTTTGCTTGCGTTGTGATAACGCATTGTCACACTCAACCAACCCCCAGACACCCACCCTAACTGCGTCGGAGGCAGCCCTGGGTAGAATAACCAGTACGTAATATCCGTGTACCCAGCGTATGCAATCTCAGAGGCGGGGTGGACGGTTACATACGCACGTGGGGTTGCGGGGGGTATTGAGCCACTGCGGAGGTCAGAGATGAGGATATATGCATTGGGGGAGGGGGAGGCAAGGGGCGTTGGGAGGGCTGGGCCAGTTTCGAGGGGTGAGGAGGGTAAGGGGAGTGGGTGTAGTGTGCTGTAGGAGAGGTAGGCCCGGATAGAGGTTGGGAGGGGGGCAGAGGGGGCGTGGACGAAGATTGCTGAGATTTTCCGTGATGTGGTTAGTTGGGTATTCTATCTGGCAAAGTTGAGGGGGTGGGAGTGGATGCTTACGAGCGTGCGAGCGGATGAACGTCTCGAGCTGTGCGCGCTTCCGGATGAAAGTCGAGGTATTTGAAGAGCGGATGAAGCGAACCCCGTACGGAGGTGGTTTGTTTGTGGTGACAGAGAGCTGAGAACTTGATGTGACGGGGAGCGGGATGGGCGTCGGGAGGGTGAGGAACTGCCAGATTTCGGTTACTGGGATGGTGAAGTGGACGGGGTCGAGGACCATATTGACGAGTGGGAAGAAGCCATTGAGGTTCGGGGTCAGTGCACCTTGGGTGTTTGTGAAGCTGCCGTAAGTGTCGGCAAGGAACTTGGCGTTGTGAGATTCGCCTTTGTCGGAGAGGATGAGCCCGTTTGGGATGCCGGTTAGGGTTAGGCCGGTCTTTGCGTGGGTTATGTAGCGGTCTGGTGTGGTGAGTTAATTCTTCTCGACCCATCGCATAGTGAACGTTGTGGAGTGCGGAGAGAATGAGAGGATTACTGGGTCTAGCAGCCTCAAAAACTCACCTGGTCCCGATTCCGATATCGTCCACAGCTGATTCACATCCGTCAAATCCATCCTCACCACTGCCAGATCCCTCCCGCCCAGCCCCTTGCTCAGCACAAGCGGAACATCTTCCTCCTTATTCCCCACTCTCAGCCCGATGTGCATATGAAACGTTTTATAGTCTGCCGGCATATCTCCGGTGTTGGAAAAGGTCTGGAACCAGTAGTCTACCCCAAGAAACTTATCCCCAAATCGATCGAACCTTGGTATCGCCGAGTCAGTCGGCAGTTGGGCGAGGTCTGTGGCTAGGGGTTTCCCTTCCCCGCCGACGAGGTTCGACGTGTGTTGGAGTACGGTGGTGGTGGCTTCATTGATGTAGAGGGCGGAGGTTTGTCCGAATTTTATGACGCGGAAACGTTGAAACTGCATAGGTTTATGTTGGTCAATTGGGGTATTGGTGGTGTAAGCCAGGGGTGTTGGAAAGGGGCAAGCGCTTACGGAGTTGTCGACAATGTAGTTATACTTCTGGCAGGTCATGGTCGATGGGTCAACACCATAAACCACCTTTCCAGCTGTGGGAGCCGAAACTGCGAGGGCTTGTCTCGGCAGACTCATAATGCCCCCAGTGTCCGTGTTGGACACTAACACGAGTTCCCAGCCCTTGTTTGCCGGATTGCCTAGTAAAATTCGACCAGCGATAACTAGTCAGCACCAAGTTGAACCATTTCCTGACAAAATGAAGGGAAAGAAGCTATTCTGGCTCACCATCCCCAGCACTCATATATCTGACCCCCTGCCCCACCGCATCTGGTGCCGTCAAATACTCATCTACTCCCGCCTTCCGAAACCACAAACTTCCGTCCTCCTTCCGTCGCCGAAACTCCCAAGCGACAGACACCCTCATCGTTACGAACTGAAACTTCACTTCCGCATCGATAGCTTTTGCAAGCGCCTCGTTGATGAAGTTATAATTTGGCGGATTACCGCCATTTGCGTCCGCGTGTTTGACAATATGCCAGATACTCAACGCGTCCGCCCTCACCACGCCGACTTCGTGACCTTGCGGACGAAAGGGACTGAATACTCCATCGACCTTTCGACTCTGTGCGAAGGGAGAGTATTGCCGGAGGATGGGAGCGGGGAGGAATGGTTTTGGTTGTGCATCGGAGGAGACACTAAGAACGCCGAGACGAGTGGCGAAATTTGTGCTCTTGATGTAGTATCCGGCGCGAGAGAACTGCCAGCGCTGGACGAGGTAGTTTGGGGAGGCATCATCGACGTATTTGGTCAAGCTAAGCGCAAGCGGTGTTTGTCCGGCGACCACAGCTTCTCCAGATTTGGTGAGGATGGCATATCCCCCCTTGCGCTGTCGTTGGATGCGGAAGACAGCCTCGGCACCAAAGGCAAATGGGTCGCCTTTTCCCCGGGCAGGGAGAACGCCGAGGCGAGAGGTATTGTCTATCTTGCTGACGACAAGCTGAGAGCGGTTGGTGAGGTGGATGATGTTGTAGAGGTTGGAGGGGTCGTCGGCGGTCAGGCGAGGAACTTTGCGCAGCTCCCACAGCTGGTCCTCGGCTTGTTGGTCGAGGGGGGTAAGAAGACGATTGGTGTTTTTGAGGTCCGGCATGGTTAAGGTTGTTTCTGGTGGAGGGGTTGCTGGTGTGCTGGTATTACCGCTCATAGCGGCTTTGTTGGCTTTGGCTAGGGCTCGAATGGTGCTGGGGGTGATTGGTGAGAGAAGGGAGATGTGGTACACTCCTTCCGCTATGTCTATGTGACTTGGTTTACCGCTTGCACGCTCAACACGGTATCTTTGATTGATGATAACGTTGTCAGCTGGCCATCGGTACTTAGACCTCCAAGAAGAAGGATTCCCACGGTATGGGCCAGATAAATGGGAAATTTAATGGAGACGTACGTATACTGATCAGTGATCTCCCCCGGCAACTCACTAAACCCAACCCCCTTCAACCCAACCGCTAGCCCCCGATTAACAACGACGTAACCTTCCACCCCCGGAAACTGCAAAAACCGCCATTGCCACTGTGGCCCCACTGCCCCCGGTTTCACTATCAGTAGGCCCTTGGGATCCAGGACACCCAGCACAGACGAAGTGACAAACGCCTTGATGGTATACCACCTGTCGGCATTGACCTCGACATTCCAGATCGCAAACCGGTCCTCTGTACTGAAAGGATCCGTGGAGACAGTGGTGCCACTGAGACTGCCGGTGTCCCAGAATTTCCAGTCAGTTATTAGCTGACGGAGGAGAATGTTGCCGAAGGTGCTTCTAAAGCGGTACATGCCTAAATACATCAACCAAAGAGATGGGGTTGTTAGTCCCAATATCAAAGGGAGAAACGAACAATGCAAGCGTAGACTCACCATTCGGGATATTAATCTCCCTCGGCAGCGGCAGGGAGAATATCTTTCCCAGCGGCGGCACCCCTGCTCCATCTACCTTCTCAATCCGCCATACCTGCCCAACCCCTGATCCATTATCCACCTTACAACTCACGATCCCTCCCTGCTCCCCCGTCAACAATTGCCCGGACTCCTTATTGACAATCCTCCAATGTCCCCCATCATTCTTAAGCAGTTTCCAGCGCGCCGTGTCCGTCCCGTCAATAAAGGTCGTCCCCACCCCCCTTTCCTCACAACAGAGCGTCTGCACCCCTAACTCCGTCCACGTGCTCCGAATCGCGAAAAACCCGTTCTTGCTGGCTGTGATAGCGAAGATTGCCGTATCTCGGTTGGCGGGAGTGGGAAGTACAGTGACGCCAATGGCTTGGAAGCGGGATCGGGGAGGTAGTATTAAGGGTATATTTAGGGTCCCCCCACCGACGTTCAAGGCTCTGAATTCTGTAGTTGTGGCGCTAGAGGCGCGGAGGTGGGGAGGTGGGGAGAGACTAAGGTTCAGGGATGGGGTGGAAACTGTGTGGATGAGATATTGCCCGTCAGGAAGTTTGTCAGAGGGGAGTTCGTCGTAGCAGGTGCCGTTGACATCGAGGCGGTGGAATGAAAAACGCTGGAAGGCCTGTGCGGATGCTTTCTGGAGGGTGGCTGGGGCGGAATCGATCGAGACAACTGTGAGGGTCATGAGGAGGCCGTTTGCGCAGTTCTCGAGTTCAAAAGCAAAGGGGTCGCTTGCTGGCTTTGCTGGCTTTGACAGGCTGGGATGCAGGATCCATTTTGATGCTAGACCTCGGAATTGCGGGGAGAGAAGGATAGTGCGATTACTGGGCTCGGTGATGACAGCGGGTTTTCCGCTTCTGACTTCCCGCTCTGATAGCTGCTGTGTGTGGGGATTCAGGGTAGAGGAGAGGTAGCGGCGAGTCCCAACGCCGGATTGGAGGAGGTAGACGCCTTCAGGAAGGGCAGTAAGGATGAATGTCGTGCTCGTCGCTGCTGTTTCTGGGTTGTTGGCGTTGACGAGGTGGAGGGTTGAAGACGTGAGGTCGATCGCGAGGAGGTTGGTGCCAACCGCTATCTTGTAGAGGCCTAGTATCTATTAGCTCGGCTCACCCTCGACTGAATTCCTTAATGACGTCTTAAAGCAGACCTGAAGCCACCATCGCCCCCACCCCTTTAAATTCCCACACTTGTCCCACGTCCGCCCCCATCGTCAACATTGCCGTCGTCACTGCCCTTTGCCTATTACCCAACATCCCATTAAGCATGACAGCCAAAAGCCCACCCGTGCCCACATTCTGCACCACCCACCCAAACGAACTCGCCTTGGATTTACCATGCGTCGGCGGAGCCTTTGTGATTCTCCACGCCTGACTCGACTGCCTCCAGCTGTGCCGGGGCATTCCGCTAGCCATTTCCCCAGGGGTCCACGATGGGGTTATTGTGGGGTCGCCGGCGTCAAGGTAGGTGTGGCTGGAGTGGGAGCGGATGGAGTAGGTGTCTGGGGTGGCGGTATCCTTGTAGAGGTGCCAGAGGGAGTTTGGTGAGGCTTCCTTTTCATGGTGTCGGGAGATTGTTAGTTGGGTTTTCGGTCGAGGCGGAAGGGGCTAAGGTAAGGAATGGGGGAAATTGTTACATCTCCCTTCGAGTCCAATGTCAGATCTCGTGCAACACCGCCCTGCAGCCCCATCCCGCGAGGGATATCTCCGCCACTAGTGTTAAGGCCGAGTGTTGTTCTAGTTTGGCGGTGGATGAGACGGTATCTTGAGGTATTTTACTGCATATCAGCCTACTTCTGTCTTCAATCGTTTCACCGATGCTTATGTGATGACTCACAACCCCTCCGGCAACATGCTTGCAGCCTCATCCGGCCAACCACCATTATGCACTCCCGGTGGCGTCACCTTCGGTATCGGCACCCACCCGCCTGTCTGATCCACTTGTGTCGACGAATTGTTAACGGGGATCACCCGCCAGTGCTGATTGTCAGAGTCTATCCCCCAAACTCGCACTCCCACGTTAGAAACTAGATACTAGATCATTCGGAACGCCATAACCAGGGTGTCTAGCGATATAGGCAGACAAAAAGAGAGATCAAGAACTAACGCGTTGCCAGCTTCACCATGGGAATATCACCCACCCCGTCAGGCACCAAGCTGAGCTGATTCGGGTCAGAGGCCGAGTGGATTGTATACATGTCCGCCACCATGCCTGACGGGGTGAGAGCCCATGCGGTATCCTTGACTCGCGAACTACCCACGTTCACAATGCCGTCTTCCAAGAGTGAGATGACGTACTGAGGTAAGCTCTGGTTGACCAGGGTGAAGGTTAAACTGCTTTGCGAGACGCCTGCCAGTCGGCGGAGACTCCAAGCGGAATTTTGGCGCCATATTGTGCAGGGTGTGAGGGAGAGATAGTCGACGGACGAGACGGTGTCAATGTAGAGCATGAGGCCTGTGCTAACGTTGACGATGGTGTATGGGCCTGTATAACCAATAAGAATATAAGAAGGATGTCAACACGTGCCAAAAGTCGCCCACGTATTGTGCAAAAGGGGTTCTCAGCTAGACCAACACACCTTTATCCAGAGATAAGTCCTTATGCTGTAACCCCCATTTGAAATCCGTCTCGTCCCCACTCGCAGTTCCAATGTTAAACGCCTCCCCGTCAAACCCAAGCACACTCTCTGGCCTCTCCCACATACTCACCCTCCACCTCCCCTCTCCATCCAACACATGTCCCGGGAAATAACTCTGCACCCTCCACCGACCCCATATCGGCAGCGTTCCCCTCGACGCGACGAGCTCGCCATTCCCATTAACCCCCAACACCCGACCCGTAACACGATGCGTGATCGTGACTGCGGTCGTGTGGGTCGTCGGGTCGAATGTCGTTGCGAAGATCCAGGAGGTCGTGTTGGAGGAAGACTGGTTTCCCGCGACGATTGGGGTGGATAGCCCGGGGTGGGCGGAGACGAGTAAGGGGTCTGCGGTTAGGGAAGTGGGGATCGTTAAGGCCAGGGCGTTCAGGGTTAGTTCGTAGGACCCTATATATTTAGCGGAGGGAAAATATTAGCACCAACTTTGACAACCTCTTTTCGAGGAAAGTGTATATACTGTTGAAAGCCTTGCGCCGAAGCATTCCCGTATATATATGGACCTGACTACGCTGTGGACCTCTGTGAATAAGAGGGTTCCTTACCAGGCCCGGGTTCATCAAACACCTCCTCGAACTCCCACAACAACCACTCATACCCCGCCTCAAAACCAGCAGGATCAATAACCGCGACCCTCGCGATCTCGTCATCAAATACGTCGGTGGTCGACGACAGTGACTGCACTGACCCAGCTATCTCCGCTAGCGGGCTGGGAACGCACCAATACGGAACCCCTGGGAAATCGAACCTCTCTCTCGTGCGGGCCTTCACCAGTTCCCGGCGGGGATCGGTACCGATAAACGCCTTTGCCGCCTCATTGTAAATGAAAAACCTCGCTCGCTTCCCTAGCTCGACAACAGGAAAGCGGATGAACCTCCATGTCTCCATTTTGTTACTTGTGGACGCAGCTGTCTGGGCGAGGAGGTCGATATGTGACCCTAACAGATTCTGAGCTCTGTAGGAGGAACGACCTGCATTTTTGGATAAGATACTGACGGTCCAGATTTGGGAGGACGTGGTGGGTGGGGATGTGAACGGGGTGTTGCTGAGCTGGGTTTTGGTGGGAGGACGAGATATCACGGACGGTGGGAGAGCGGCGAAGTTGTATGTCACGTCCGGATACGTGGTGCCGCGGATGTCAGGCTCGAAAGCAAGGGAGGGATTTTTGCTATGAAGGATGCGGTAGGTCCCTGCCGGTGGACCTCGGTCGAGGAGTTGGATAGTCCAGAGCCAGTCTTGAATGGGTGGCTCGGTGGCGATGCGAACCAATTCTAGGTCGCCGGCTATGTCCGCGAGAACCACACCGCCGTTTAGAGTGGTGGTGATTTGCGAGTCGTGGCAAGCAAAGAGGCCGGTGGAGGGGTTCAGGATGAGGAAGTTCCCTGGGAAGGGGGTTCGGAGGATTTGAAAGCTTGATTTGGGGGATACCTTGCGTGAGACGATGAGGCGTCTTTTGGTTGTTGGAGCGGTTGCAGCCAGGGCTTTCAGGTCAAAATCTGCGACGTCGATCCGCATAGTCGACTGAGGAGTTTCTTCACTTGGGCGGATCGCGTAGGAGACTGCCGGTGAACCTGCTTCTGTGGTAGCAGTGAGGGTCCACCACTGAAGATCATCATCAGCATGAACAAATGCTCAACTTGGGAAAACACGGTTCAAAACTCACGCCACTCCAGGCGTCTGCGTCCAGAAGAATCGCCTTGGGCAGGTGGGTCTCAACTGGGTCTGAATATCTTGGCTGTTGGCCCTTCTTCAACGACGTTTCGAACGAGGGAGTAGACGAGGGTTTTGCGGATTTGTCCAGGCCCAAGACGCTCTTGCTCGATGGGTTGCGGAAGATCAGCGGGATGTCTACGGGGAGGTCATGGAGGGCGAGCTTAGCGATGCTGGA
The DNA here is from genome assembly GCA_022345705.2 of Sabuloglossum arenarium. Lineage (NCBI taxonomy): Eukaryota > Fungi > Ascomycota > Geoglossomycetes > Geoglossales > Geoglossaceae > Sabuloglossum > Sabuloglossum arenarium. The sequence goes on from JAJDMY020000404.1 coordinate 24,811, forward strand.
GGGCTGCGTTTCTCCTGCTGCCAGTGACAGTCTCAGCGCTCTAACCGAGAGCCGAAGCTGGTGGACATAGTCTGCGACCGTGGAAGCAAGGGGGACGACGTCTCCCATGATGACTAAATCGAAGGGGTCTAATTATTTGGCAAGAACGTGATGGACGTCTCTGTGATCTCGCTGATGCGCGGTGATGCAGAGCGAGGTGATGTCTTCAAGAACGTCCGGTGAGAAGCTGATTTGAGAATCCAACGAGAACGCGGTCGTGCGCATTCGCTCTTGGCTCGGAGGTGTTCAGTCTAAAGTCAGAGATCCTAATCAGAACCCCCAAATCATTGGAGAGGCGGAGTCTTTGTGACTGAATGAGGGGTAATAATACCTGAGGCAATTGATTGGGCGATCGACCGCATGAAGCTTCATGCGGAAGTCCCTCACCTCAGTTATCGGTTGACGCAATCGCCAAAATGCCCTGCTTTCAGCGGCAAGAACTACTCAGAACTGGAGACCCAGTGGCGTTGTCAGCTGGAGCTGAGGGCGAGAGGCTTGCGCAGCCCTGTCACCAATGCCACTCGATTGGCGGAAGTCGTGGGGAAGCGGGGCAGAGCAGTGAAGGGCCTGAGGTGTGAAACCTTCGATCGCTTCTGCTCTTGCGTGCCGTTCCCAGCAGAGCGACAGCTGAAATCCACAGAATCCCCGGTTTGATCCGCTGGTTTCGATTTCTCGGTGCCACAGCACAACCCACGCTGATTTTCCCAAAGACAAGACAGATATCGACCATCCACGTCTCCAACCGCCAATATGTCACGACTCGAGACTAGAGCCATGGCATCCTCGTCATCGTCGTCCGTCCTACTACCTCGTTCCTTATCCTCCTCGAGCAGCGCTGGCAGCGGCGATGACCCTAAGCCTCCCGCCTTAGAAAACCAAAGTTACTTGTTCCAACTACACATGATACAGGCCCTCCACGGGGACTGCCTCCTTCTGCAGTCTTATGTGGAACCTCCAGGCGCTGGCGCTGGCGCTGTGTCGTCTAAGATCGATCCGATGAGGTGGTGGTTGATAGACGGCGGTCCGGGGGTCAATGAAATACCGATGCAGATGAGGCATATGGTTACCGCTCTTTTCTCGACGCTGAATGATTGTGAGGTTCCGCAGTTGGAGCGGGTTATTGGTACGTACACATTTCTCGAGTGCCACGTGTGGTGGCAATTCGCACCTAGTAAAGTCTTAAGGCGTACTCGCTTTTGCCCTTGGTTTCATTATTCAAAGACTCCACACATTGTGGTTAAACGTTTTGTCCCCGAAGTCGAAAACAGTAACAAGATCTTTTGACCTCATCACATGCAAGTCTAGCTAGTCTCTGGCTAATTGTATTCGAAAGTGACTCACAATGACTACGATCACACGGATGGCGTTTTGATATTGCTGGTATGTGTTTGTCCATCCCAATATCCAGCAAACATGTGTGGTGCCCTGGCTGACAGAAGAACTGGGTCACGTGGCGTAGCAAACATTAGGTGCTGCTCCAAATGATGAGCCCAAGGGCAAGGGAAAGGGGTTCAAGGTCATTTTCTCTGGGATCGCTGATGCTGGGAGAGAGGCGGCATGGCATAATGGTTTCAATTCGTGGAACTCGGTGAGTAGACATGGTTCAATATTTCTGCCGAGATCCAATCCTCTAATTCGTGCCTGAGTGTCATTGCAGGCTACACCCGTTTTTCCCATCCAGCACTGCTGGTTCAACGACAGACGCGGCCGAGTGATCTTGAAGGCTAAGGACAGTGAAACTCTCCGCAAGTCCAGCCGAACTGCTGGGTCAAGCGCCGATACAGTCGCCAACAAAGGATGGTACGAGCGGTTTCTAGATGCATTCTGGGAAATATATCCTGGGAAGACACCGTCGTCCGTGAGACCAGCAAGTCTCATCCTCAACTCTGAGTTCGACTCCATCGGGGGAGTCATTCTCTCACCTCCATGGCCCTCAGGCAATGCAATACCTAATTTAGCACCGATTCAGCGGATCATATCCCCAACAGAGAAGAATCTAATAGACGCAGCCAACGGATTTACCATGAAAGACAAGAGATGGAGTTACGAAAGATACCTGGAACTTATTGAAACGGGCGTTGTAAAACTTCCACAAGTGAGCGCGACGAAGATAAAGAAGATGACCGAGGCTCAACGGGCCGATTTCGCACTGAAGGCGGGGATGGGTGCATTTAATGAAACTCTAACCATGTCAGTCTGCGTGTTGATACCCAGTTGTTGGAATGCTGGATATACACGATTTATTAGCTAAACTCACCCAGGCCCGTGAGCGGAGGCAGCGACAAGGAACCAGAGAACAGGGCCAGCATCATGTTTGAATACGAGCTGAGGCGGCAAAATATTCTCTTTACCGGTGATGGAGCCGGCTGGGACATGAAAGCTGCATATGACGACGCTGGAGTTGACTTTCCCCGCTTTTTCAACATCATGAAGGTAATTTATTGATTCACATCAGCAGTATGGTCGTAGGTAGCTAGAGATAATTGCTAATACAAGAGCAATAATTTGGTGCAATAGGTCACTCATCACGGCGCTCAGCGGAATAACACACTTAGCTCCAAGAAGGATAACATGTACGAAGGCGTGCTGACATTCTTCAAAAACTTCCGTGCGAGGAAGTATTGTATCTCAGCTGATCCACTCGGTGCCAATCCCAACCCCGACGCCGTGAGTAATTCCTCCCCTAAGCAAAGGTCTTATCACAATCTACTGGGGTTCGCTACTCACTTTTTGTTTGTGTTGTTGAAATAGGCAGTCCTCGTTGGAATCACCATCGCAAGCGAAGGATTTCGAGCGGAAGAAGGACGCGAGTTCAAGAGGCCGACAGTCTACATCACGAACGGTGTCGCGCCAGTTGCCCATAAGCTTGTGCAGTTCGACCCTGTTATTACCGAGCCGATCACAAAGTGGAAGCCGAGGGTACTTCCACCTCGCATCATGGTACTCAATAAGTCATCGTACGCAATCCTTCATTCAAGCTTGCTACCCTCTAGCCCCAAGCCTTCCTTAGGGAAAGTCATCATCTCATAGAAACCCGCTTCTAGATCGGTGGCCTACGCGACAGTGATCCCAATCGATGTGAAAGAAGCTGGCAACGGCAACCCAGAAGCCAATTGGGTACATTTGGCAAATGCCAGCGAAACGAGTGAGTTCGCCGTTCTCTTCTCAAGTGACGACGCCGTTCTAAATATCTCGTTCTGTGGCATGAACTCTGAATGATTCATTTCAAAACAGTCAGTTATTACGTCGAAAATATACCCGAATGGAAGGCGGCCCTCGATCAGATCCAAACCGAACTGGGTTCCACCACTGTAGAGGAGACTTTCATGACCCTAGCGACACAAAGACAGATCGGGCAGAGCACTAGCGGTCAGTTGCACAAGTCCCATTCCAGGAAGCCCAAGGACGCTACTGTCGACCCCACCACCGTTACACCATCATCAACAACGTCAACCACTCTAATCTTCCAGGACTCTACACTCGCGCCCTGGTGGAGTTCTCTCCCCAGCTCCTTCACCTCCCCGCTGCCCGATCCGACACCTGTCGACAGGCCGCGGGACCCCGATGACGCAGACATGTCCCCGGTCGGCACTTCGGCCCTTTCTGTGAGCACCCGACCCCGCAGGGCTAATGCCAATTACGGGCCCATCAGTAAAAACAAAACCGGAAAATACCGCAACAAGCGTCCCTTAAAGACACCACCGCCCAAAGGCGCCGCACCAGAGAACACCGCTGCAATCGACAGCGCGGACGCAGACGACGGCAACTTGGCCGACACGCCCATGGGAACACCATCCGGCTTTGTCATGGCCGCCCCCGTCGCGAGACTCGCAGTCCCCGAAGCCCCACCACCATCACCTCCAACCCCCCTTAAAACCGCCCCCCCGATGTCCCAAACAACACCGACATCCAAACGCATCAACATGCACGACCTCCTCGTGTCCGGCCAGTACCGCGCAGACATAATCAGCAACATCGACCTCGACGACATCCCGATGGTCGGCAGCCCAGCGGCGAATATGGACAGCACAGCCGGCTTCGCTTCCGTGTGGACGGACATGCGAGGGTTCCTGAAATACCTCCAAGACAGCGCTAACGCTGCAGCAAGGATGGGTCAACCCCAGTCTGCGCTCGACCCGGCGTACCTGAAGCTGCTAAAGTACATCTATGGGAACCCGGCAATAGCAGAGCCCGAAGTTCTTTTCGGGATCTTCTTAGCTTGTTTCTTCACTGATGAAGCCTCCGCTAGGCTTCTAGGTGCGTCCCGCCCTCTCCTCTGTCCAACACCCTCTCTAGGCCTGGCTAACTAACTTCCACACCCCACAGCCCAACTCCCCCTCAACGGCAACGGCCTAAACCCCATGCTTGTAACCAAAGGCCAACCCGCCAATTGCGCAATTATGAACCTGCTCGTCCAGAACTTCCGCGCCGCCATCCCGGCCACGCCCAACACATTCGGCTTCAACACGCTCACCGACGGGCCGGACCTCGTGGCGCTGTTCTTCCAGCTTGCCGCCCCGCCCCCTGAGTTGTGGGCGCATCACTCGGACGATGCGCTGGTATGGACCGTGCCATTCCAGAATGCGCTATGGTTGCTTGGGGATATTCAGCTGAGGCATAAGGGGGGGAGGGTTAATGTTAAGGTTGTGAGTCCATGGTTAGAGGATCAGGTTGTGCTTTGTCGGTTTGTTTCTACGCTGAAGGTAAGCTAAGTTTCTGCTTTCCTAACGCTGCTTCGGTTGGGATAAGAGTAGTCCAAGAGTACAGAGCACTCTCGAGTTTCTCATATTCCTAAAGTGTTCACGGAGGACCGACTGAGGATACTTGGTTTGCTGACAATCAACATTTTCTCACGTTAGTTCGACCGAGCACCAAACACACCAACGATGAATGTACGGGGGAAAATGATTGCGTGTGCAGGTGAGCGGGCAACCTATGACCTACAGATGATCGGGGACGGCCTGGGCAACGACAATGCTTCATCCTTTGCCGTTACCACCCTGCTTGATGCTGTGATACCGCTTGAGATTCCAGCTACTGGGCTGGTGGGGAATCAGTTCGGGAGTATCGCATCTAGCTTACTCGTTCCAGGTGAGCAAAATCACATCATACCGAGAATAATTAGGGGATTAGTTGTCAGGAGATGGGCTGGTGTCTGTGCTGACCTATTGGTCGGTGATCAGGTTTGAACGAACTCGAAAAGGTGATATCGAATGCACTGCAGCTGAAAGATGGAGGTTTGGTGCTCCAGCAGGTTGAACTGGATTTCCGGGCAGTTGCGATTCACGATGTTTATGGGACTATCAATGTCAACAAGGGGCTTAAATGGGCAACCCATGAGTTGACGACTGCTCTGGGGCTTCCTGATGGCTTGGCTATTCCGTTTGACTTGCCTGACGTCTCAGTCACCATGGCGAATGCCTCGTCTGCGATGGGAAATAATGTATGATCTCACCCATCTCGCCCACTGTTACGTCTTCCCCCTATTGGCAAACAAATTCTGCTAATGCTTAAATATTCCCTTGTTCTGGAAATATAGCTGTCTCTGGCACTCAGCTACGACATCGCAGACCTCGGCCTTTTAGCCTTGGAGGTATCTCCCGGCGATAACGGACATACGCGGTACGATTTCTGGCTCGCATGCAATCCCAGTGTCAGCTTCGGGACCATCTTCGAGCACGCAACCTTCGACGCCTTCGACTTCAAAAGCATGAAGGCCCAGTTTCAAGCCGGTGAGTAATGCCAATAATTTTCTAGCTGCCCCCCATCCCAAAAATCAATATTAACACTTCCCGAAATTACCAGCTCGCCTCTTTGCCGCTGCCCTCGACACATTCCACATGCCCTTCCTCCACCTAACCTTCAGCCCCAAGGACCTCAAAAACCCCACGGCCTACGGCCTAACCACCATCTCCTTCGTCCTCGAAATTGCCGACATTGCAATTCCCTCCCCCACCAACCCGCTCATCAGTCTCCGAGACACAAAGTTCGCCTTCACCCGCCACTCGCCTCTCGCAACCGGCGAGGCCACGGATATCAACGTCTACGCCTCGTCAAGCATCCGCTTCGGTGACGTAGACGCGGTGTGTACTTTCTCTATCGACCATCCCGGGGACGCGTTTGAACGAGCATTCGAGTTGTCGGATCCAAGTATCCCACAGCTCGGTGACGGTGATGGTGCGGGGACTGGTGTTGTGCCAACTGTGATGACGGACGTGAAGCTGAACATCCAATTCACATCCGTCAAGCCCTCTATTGGCATGCTCCTGAAGTACGTCTTCAACGAAGTGGGAGACGGGCTGGGGATGCAGGGGGTCAGTGCGTGTATCCCGAAGCCACTGTGGTGGATGCTAGATTGTGCAGAGTTTAAGAAGGTGTCGCTGGATGTCACCAAAGATACAACGACGGGTGGGGGCCAGGCAGCACCGAGGTGGAAGGTGGCGAGTTTTGATGTCCAGGTTAATCTTGCGTTTGGGGAGGCGGACTTTGGGTTGCTCGGGGAGAAATTCACGTTGTATGATCCAGTGTTGGGGATTTCGGTCGCGAATCCAGGTGATGTGCGTCCTAGACCTTCCTTCGCCATCCTCCCTGATTTTGCCCCTTTACTGACGGAGAACTGAGTGTAGGCAAAAACCCGGAAGTCCATGATTCAGCTCGGTTGCCCCATGCAAATTGGGGCTTCAATGTGTGATCTGGTGGTGACCTTCTCGGAGTCCTCTTCCGCTCTGATCACGGTTGCGTTTAATGCTAGACAGGGAGGTACAGCGCCTCTAATGATTGGCGATATGCTTGAGCATTTTATTGGAGACGTGATTGGTAACTACAGGCTAGCTCTGCTGGTTTTTCTTGGAAGTCTGACTTTTGCTTTAGCTACTGGAGGTTCTGATATAAAGGCATTCTTTACCAAGGTCGTCAAGCCTCTCGTGCCGGACGTTCTATTCAGGGAGCTCGAGGCAATCGGTCTCGACAAGGTAAGGGCGTTTCCTGTGAGTTCGTGGACATACCAATAGCTGAGGGGCTTCCCAGATCCTTGTGACTATAATCGACACATCCGCCGACGATGCCAATCCCAAATTTAAACTCAAGTTCATTGAAGGAACGATTCTCTCACAAACATTTGGCTGGAAACCTCTGCCCCTCACGGACTTCGAACTCAACGACATGCTCCTCCACTTGACCTACGACACCGGAATTGACCCCGCCGGCAACGTCTCCCAAGGCTCAACATCCTTCGAATTCGACTGCACCGCCTTCTTCGGACCCCACCCCTTTAGCGTGAGCATCTCCTATAGCTCCGGCCAAAACATCAGCAACTGGGGCGTTGGATTCGCAGCGTCCAAAGACCCTATCTCGATCGACCTTGGGGACCTCATAACAGCCTGCTCATCGGACATTGGCCTCGACCTCTCCAGCATAAAATCTGACATATCCTCTATAATCCACATCGACCTCAAATCCCTCGCCATTGACTACACAAAGACCGATCTGATTGAATCCGTCATATTTTCCCAAGCGGGGGATACCCATATCCTTAGTGTGCACGTCGACTCCATCAAAATCATCTGTGAAAAGCTCGTGGGAAAGCCATGGAATTGGACCGTTGCTCTCAGTGTCCCCAGCGCTGAGAACCCCGTCGCAGTTTTCCTACCGATGATCCCCTTCTTCAAGGGCATCCAGATCTCCAATGCCAGCCTTGCATTCTGGACAAAAGCCTGCAGCAAGCGGGTCACCAAAGCGAAAGGGTTGCAGGGGACGTCGGGCGGAGGGTTCATGTTGGCAGGGCAGCTGAGTTTGAAGGATAACCCCTTCTTCGAGTTAATCTCTGGGATCGTCAAGGCCCCGACACTGGATTTCTGCGTCACTAGCGCCGCGTTCAGTGTTGCCATCCCCATCAACAACAAAGGGAACGATGGGAAGGACGATGGCGGGATCTCATTCGTCAATGTACTAACGCTAACACAATTCCACTTCTCGATTGCCAAGGTAGGGTTTGCGATTGGCGGGACTGCCACGTTAGATGCAGATTGGATAACAAAGCGTACCGGGCCGACCAAGGAGACGGCGAGTTTCGATATCATTGTTCAGGAGGATGGGGGGATGGGTGTTAGCGTGGCGATATCGAGGCTTATAGAACCGTTTGGGATTCCAAGAGTTGAGGTGGATGATGTGGCGTTTTCGCTGGTTGTACTAGCAGAGGGTGGGGAGCCAGAGAGTTTGGCGGTTAAGGGAAGGGTGATTGTTGGGGGGGCGGAAGGAGTTGCTGCCAGGTGCGTTGGAGAAAACCCCAAATGAAACTGGCCAGGATTACATTACTGACGTGGTGGAAGCATCGACGTGGCTATGGATGCCAAGGGGTTGAACAACCATTTCGCGATGGATATCGAACACCGTGAGTCCATTCATACATTGCCGTTGTGCAGCTTATTACTACGCAGCACTCTACACGCAAATTGTTGTTCATACACCATCAATTAGGAAGAGCGCTTTAACTAGTTACAGTGACCATCAAGAACGTCATCAACGCAATCTCAGGGGGTCACTTTCCCGAATTCCTTGACCCTGTTTCTGATCTCATACGCTACGAGCAGTACGTGGCTATCTCCCTGTTTTCGATTTTCGATTAACGTGTACTTGACAGAATCAAAGTCAACTTGAGTCCCCAAGGCGGAGAGTTTTCCATAGACGCCAATATTTTCTATTTTGGACTGCACGGACAGGTACATGCCATTATCAAGCCCACCTTGGGCATCGTTATGGGCGGGCAGCTCAATGCTATGAATATCTTAGGATTAGTTCAGATTTGGTTTGAGCTACATTCTGCATTTACTCGTCTATATCTGACGAGAAATAAGTTCCCATGACTCCCCTGGCCAAGGACCATTCCTGTATCTCAATACAACGATAAACGGAGACTTTGGCCCGCCAAAGACGCTCGAAATAAGCAAAGCAGACGACTCACGGCTACAGGGGACGATGTTCTGCATGACTGGTAAGTTTATCTTTTTGGGCAGCGAGTTCGACGTCTATGGGCAGATCAACAAATCCACCGGGCTGGATCTTATCGTGCGCAGCCAAAGCGGCCACACAAGTTTCACTGGCACAATTTCTATCAACGCGGTCAACTTCTCTATGAGCATGGACTATGCACTTGATTTAAAGATTAGCCTGCCGGACATCGACATCCTGGGCATTTCCCTGGGAAGCTACGACATACCGCCGCTCCACATAGAGGACAAAATCACACTTACTGTCAAGTACGGGGAGAAGGACTGGACGAACGACGGCGTCATCTTCTCTATCTTCATCGACGTGGAAATTCTCGGATTCACCATCAGGGAAACCGTGAACATTCCGATTACGATATCGAGCCTGAGCGACATCCCGAACCGGATCGAATCTTTCCTAGTCGATAAGGTCGTCGATCTGCTCAAGGACAAGATCGCACAGCCGTTTGAGAAGGCCTGGGAGGCTACTGAAAAGGTTAATAGATTTCTGCCTATCATACACCCATTTCTTGAGGCTCACGGGGATTCTGCCACACAGTTCGGCGAAGATCTCGGACACACGCTTAGTGGTGACTTCAATGCCACCGAGAGCGATGTCGTTCATGCCGCAACAGCAGCGTGGGATGCTACAAACAACGTAAGCACCTCAACCCAAAGAGACCTGGGATTTCCCGCCTTGCTTCTGGTAAACTAAAACCGACCCGCCCCCTCCCCCAACAGGAAATCAGCACCGTCATGTCCGGTGTCTCCGGTGCGCTCTCCCTCTCCGTCGATGAAGTAGCGTCAACCATGCAGTCTCTCGGCTACTGTAGGCCCAACTACCTCTTCCACGACTCCAAAACGCACATACTGACAAAACCGAACACAGCCGTTTCCTCGATAGCCTCCACGCTGGGTGACGTCTTCGGCGCCCCTGCAACCGAGGTCGCCTCTGCCCTGACCTCTGTTGGGGTAGCCACTGAGATTGCCTTCGAGAACGCGTTTGGGGAGGGTGCTGGAATCGTGGCGAAGGAGTTCACGCAGATTGGAAATAGTATCGCGGATGGGACGATTGATGCGGTGAATACGGTGGGGCATTTTGTCACGGGGGAGGTGGCGGATGCGGTTGCGGATACAGTGAATGAGGCGGGGCATTGGTTTAACGGGGCGGCGAACTCGGTTGTTAATTGGATTAAGGACCCGTGTGAGATTATGTGATGGCTGAGACACTCATCCTCGGGTCTGCTCATGTCAAATCTACCACCTTATCCAACTACTATGCTACTGCGAGGACTTCGTTGATTTTAGGATATAATTCGGGCTGAATACTACTGGCCATGGTTATTTTGACTCCCTCGACAAGTCAATCGGTGCTTGCTTGGAACGTAGATGCGCCGCGGTGCACAGAGCTCTTGATCGATAGAAGAAATCCACGGCAGACCCAACAGATTTTCGCCGTCTACTTATGGTGTGGTTTACATACAATCACAGTACAAATACTGCTCCTATCATCATCAGAGCATGCACCAAGGCTTTCTTCATCCTCTTCTGGTGTTATAGGTCGCTTCTGGCTCCGTGTACCCCGTGCTACAGGCTTTTTTCGCTGTCGCGCACCTGTATTCTCAATCGCCTCCAACTTTTCGTAGGTCTCGCCAACTGTCAACGCTTCACATCCTAATACCCTGACACCCTGACACCCATTCCGGTTGACCCTAACTCCCATGTCAGTTGACCCTCTGGACCAGAGAGTCAACCGGGATGGGAGTTAGGAAGATGATGATGATGATGATGATGATGATGAGGCTGCTTACAAAGTGGGCGATCCTGTAAGATTGTGACTAAGCAAGAAAATCTCGCGCCGAGACACGACAACATCGACACGACACATCATCACAAACTCATCGGCTCCTACGCTCGCCATCACGTACTGTGCGTGCACCCCCAGTGCAGGCCATGCAGTCGATAAGAAACCCTCCATCGACTCCGTCGCCTCCCTTTGCTTGCCCTCCGCCTCATCAAAAGTCGCGAACCAATCGTTCCTCGCTTCCCTCTCCTCCCTCGACGGAGCGGGTTTCCACAAGAGGACCTTCGGCCCCAGTCCTGCAAGCACTTGACCTATTTCGGGCGCATCGCAACGGGTGTACTCTTGTCGACGAGTGGACTCGATTAACACTCGCGCAAGCAGAGTTCGATGAGCTGCTTGAGCGTGTTGCACAGGATCAGGACCTCAAGAGATACGTGGAGGACAAAATCCGGTTTGGCCAAATCTCATCTCAGGTTTGGGGGGGTCAAGTGGCTAAGAATTGTATAGATACGACTACATCCCACAGTTCTCGGAGCTCAACATCCGCATGCCCGCCTATGTGCACGAGTTGTTGAGCGCCAAGATTGTCGCGGAGTTCCAGCGTCAGATCGAGAGTGCAGCCACCACGCATCCTCCTAACACCCCACTGGGTCGACTTATTCGGACCATCGAGTATGCTGGCAGCACCGACGTCGTTGAACAGGCCAACAACGATGGGAAACCATCCCGCCACCGGCGTTCACCTGACGCATCCTTTCGCTGCCTCGGTTCGCGGTATCCGGGCGTCATCATAGAGACGTCATATACGCAGCGAGCGAAGAATCTAAGGCGTGTAGCGGATGATTACGTGATCATGACTAATGGAAATGTTAAGATGGTGATCGGCTTAGATATTGGATATGTGACGAGGAAAGGGGAGGAGCCTGTCGATAAGGTTTTGGTGTGGGAGCCTGTGTGGAAGATGGAAGAAATGCCAGTTTTGGTTTCGGAGTGCACACTTGAGAAAGCACGGGCTGTCCCTGCATAGATTCCGCTAGCGTCCTTATGCTGATTCCCATAACTTTCAGACGTTCCGGGGTCACAATGTCCAGGCGTTAGATCCCTCCAGTGATGTCCTGAACATCCCTCTCCGCGCCTTCGCCACCCGCCGTACCCTCGATCGACATGGTATCCCTGAGTCCCAGCGCCGTCAGACAATTGTTTCCATCCCCTTCGCTATGCTAGCATCCTTCTTGACCACAGCACAGACGGAAAGCGAGCTATGCAAGGTCTCATGTGACGAGGACGAGCCACCACCAGGCGGAATTAAAAGGCCGCTGTCGTTGAGCTCAGAGGAGGAGCTGGCGGAAGAGGATGAGAGGAAATGGAAACGAAGGGAGGAGATGGCTAGGGAGAGGACTGAGAGGGGTGATGAGGATTGGGAATAGTCTTCTATCGCACGAAACATGGTTTGGGTTTGGGCGACAGTACCATTCTACGCGATGGGAATCCTATCTCCCATGCCAGTTGACCCTACAGAAAATCATTATTCGTCACACCTGAACTCCTATGTCACTTCTTTAGACCTTAGCTTCCCTACTACTACTACTACTACTACTACTACTGTGCACATACTTCACATCACTCAACCACAGCCTGTCACGGATCGCTTCGTGGTCCGTGCTTGCTCCCGCACAGACCAACCCCACGGACCACCCACCCAGACTCTGAACCCCAATCTCATCTCATCTCCCCCCGAAACCTTCTCTCGTCGCGTCGGACATACATACAATCTCCTACAGACCCCATTCTAGTGGACTGTGCGACTACATGGTCTGCCATCCAAACTATGCACAGTTCACTGCCAGACTCGTGCCTGACTCCATGACGATGGTGATCGAATCACAATGACGTCGAACCAATCTCCCCCTGATGCCCGAGAGACA
>JAJDMY020000405.1:0-37529 GCA_022345705.2 Sabuloglossum arenarium
AGGGAAGGGGGGGGGGGAATATAATATTTTCATATATATATATATATATATAAAACTAAAAAGGTTTTGATTTTCCCTTTTTTTTCCCTTCTTCCTTCATTCTTCATTCTCATTCATTCATTTCATTTCATTCAACCAGCACCGTAGCAAGCAGCAGACGAAGCTGGATCTGGATGATGATTCCACGGATGATGATAATCTAGCATCATGGTTGATGATGATGATGGTAATCTCAGATTCCCTGTTGTTCTGATTTTTCGTAGGATTCTCGTTGGTGGTGGTGGGGGGGATTGGGGTAGGGGTAGGGGTTCCATGGTAATGTCTTCATCTCCGTTGTCGTTGTCTCTTTGTTGCTGGCTGTTTTCGATGCTAGTGATGCCGAGCATATTATGATTAATATCGTCGTATGGATTCTTGATTGTTGGTATTGCTTTGGTGATGATTTTTTCCGTTTTCGATTCTGGTTGTTGTTGTTGTTGTTGTTGTTATTGTGGCGGAATAGCGAAGCTGGGGTTGCTGTTGGTGTTTTCTATGCAATAGCCGGCTATTGCTGATAGGTTGTGGTGGTGCGAGGTCATTGTTGTTGGGTCGGGGAAGATGAAGAGTGAGTTGGGGTTGTCGGTGTTTAATGGTGGGTTGTACATCGTTGTGGGAGTTTCATCGGCAAAATTAGGTTGCTGGAACAGCGCCGATGGGAAGCCGTCGTTGCTGTTGGATTCGGCGTAGTAATCCAGGAGGTCATCGTCCTCCTCCTGGAAGCTATCCATAGTTGCAGATGTTGAGGTGGTGGTAGGGGTGAAAGTAGATGTGGTGAATGTTGTGTCGAGAGTTGGAGGGGTGGATGTTGCATCGAGGGTTAAAGGTGGGGTGGCCGGTTCGTCAAAATTATCAAAGAAGAACAAAGAGGGCTCGAATTCCATATTAGCATCGCCGTCGCTACTGGGGAAGGAGACAGTGGCTAGCTTCCTAGCCTCGAGGGCTAAGTTGTCTGGGTCTTCAGTGCAGTATTCTAGCCGTCCTTGGAGATTCACAATGCGATTCTCGAAACTATTCTCCTTCCACATGCAACCGTTATCCTGTCCCGTAAGACCTTCATCCCGCAGCTGCGACTCCCACGCCTCCCACATACTCGGCCCCCTCAACAACCCCTTGATCACCCTCGTCTGACACCACCCCTCGACCCCCTCTCCCCGCTTAAAATGCCCTGCCACATGATCCACCCTCCCACTCCAGCTCGCCAGAAAACATCCGCAGAACCCGCATCCCCAGCCTACTTTCCGCTGGGTTGGCCGGTTCCATTTTTTCCAGTGCATGGAGCTGGCGTTGAGTTGGTGGACCATTTTGAGGTGTTGGAGGAGGTGGTCCTGACGTTTGAAGGGGGTTCGGTGGGAGATGGGTGTACTGAGGCATCGGGAGATGGCGTGCGTGGATTCGAGGTGTTGTTTCATGAGCGGGAGGGAGGGGAGGGGTAAGGTGGTGGGGCAGAATTGACAAGAGATGTTGTCGTTGTTTGTGGCTATCCAGCCCTCGGATGAGAGCATGCAGATATATTCCTTCTGCGGATCATGCGTCTCCTCATGTCTCTTCCAGTCGCTCTTATTCTGAAAATCCGCCGCGCAGCCGTACGTACATCTGTACAGCCTCTCGGCCGATTCACTGATTGTCGAAATGGAAGAATCGTTGAAAGGATTGTTGCCGCTGCTGTTGTTGTCGCTGAGAGGGAACATACCCGGTTGCGAGGACGAGGGATGGAGGCTGATGAGGGTCGAAGCGAAGGGGATGTTTTCGGTGCTGTAGTAGGAGGTGGCGGATGTCCGCTTGCTGGTGGCGTTGGAGGAGTTGTCGAAGGTCAGTGATGTGGCAGCGGAGCTATTGGAGTGGAGGGAGTATCGAGCGGGATCTTGCGGTGCGGAATTGAGACCAAATGGGATGCCGCTATACCTCGCGTCGTCCGAACCTCTGCGTCCTTGCTGCTGCAGTGTTCTCGCAAAGAACGACGACTGCGCCTGCGCAGCCGCCCCGCCAATGATCTGTCCACACTTACTCGGAAGCGGCGGCGACAGAGCTTCATGGCCACGTTGTGCAGAGGATTGACATCGTAGTGGCGAGCTAAAAGCCCGCCGTAAAGATGGTGGCGTGGAAGTGGCCCTGAAGCATCCGACAGTGCTCTCCGACATGCCAGATCCTTTTAGACCTGAAGTTTTGTTGGCAGGATGCTGCATCCCGTAAGAGCAACGTCTTTGGGTGTTTGTCCCTGATAGGAACGGCGATGGAATCGGCGGTGGCGACTCGCCCGGGGCGCACTTGCTATATTCTGCTCGCGTATGCCTCACGTCAGGTTTGCCCAACACGAAAGAGCTCAGTTTCAACTAACGCCTGCTGGCCGTTTTATCCCACTGTATCTTAATCCACCGCACAATATCCTCTTCCGACAGCTCCGTCAACTGCGCCAACGCCTTCCGATCTGCTTCACTCGGTTGGTAAGGGTTCTGGCAATTTTTACTGAACCAGATCTGCAGATACGCCAAGGCGAATGAGTTGGGTCGTGGTCTCTTGGGTGGTTGTCTGGGGAGACTTCGGGTCGGTGGTGGGCGGCGAGGCGAGAACGACGGAGTGTCGCTGTCGTTGTTTTGGGAGCTGGTGGATAAGGGTCGCTTGTGGGATGAGGGTAGCGGAGCGAGATGGGGTGATGGCGATAGCCGGCTATCGCCATCGATGGTGTTGGTGTTGTCTTTAAGATTGCCCCAGGGCAATGAAAGCTGCTGCGGCTCCTGCAGATGTTCGGCTCCAGAAGACGCCGCAGCATCCATCGTCGAGACCCGCTCTACGCATAATCTCGCATCCCGATCGTGAAACGTCAACATAATTCCTTCAGGCTCAAACGAAACAAACAACAAACAATCAGATAAGAGAAACTTCTGTCTATCGCGGTCGTCATACAGGGGACCGATGCGAAATATATATTCGTAAGGATCGAAACGACGTTGTGGAAAGCGACCCCGCCCCCTGGTTCCGGCTTGCGCCCTTGCCTCCAGGCGGACGATACGGAAGGGGAAATTGGTGAGCAAGGGTGGCGATCGAATCAAGCACGTTCAAGCATCTGTTCTTGCCTGGCTGGTGTTTCACGCTAAGTTCTCGGACTTCTCGCCAATGCTCTTCCCGGCTTGCGCTTTCGTTGTTGGCGTCGCGCTGGGTCGCAGGAGACTCAGATCCAGAAGCAGGTTTTCTCTATTGGGTTTCACCCCTGCCAAGCACAAGGGCAGAACTTTCCCCTATTCCGACAGCTGCTCGACTGTCTTGATGACATGCAGCCCTTCATGTGGGGGTCGGATGCGAGTGAGAGTATATTACGCGAGCGTGTGTGCTATTCTGGGGTCACGGCCCAGACCGAGTCGGAGTCGATGTTGGTTAGAAGGCGGCTTGCTTATCTTTGCATTTTCATACGTTGGATTGTGTGCGCGATCCAGCAGCAAGCGCGCCACCGAAATTCCAGCGCGAAACCCACACGAACGACTCCGTCCTGCAAGCCTTGAAGACGTGATGGGGAATCGCCAGAGGTTGGCGCGCTGTGGGAAAACCTCCAGGTGAATTTATAGCAATGACGGCGTTCAAAGTGGCCTGAGCTGGGTTTTCAAGGACTTTTGGTTATTAATAGCCTAGGTTTGAAACTTGATGGCATTCGCTCCTATCTGCCTTGCCTCGAGAATTCAGAGTAAGAATACAAGAGTCCAATTGATCTGACACGTCGCGCAAAATCAACAACATGAAGTTGAATCGCTTTCGCATTCGGCTAACCCTGCGAATCCGATTTCTCCACATCGCATCCTACTCGCCTTCCTCTAGCCCTACACGGTAATGCATAACGACTCATATTAAGGTTCCTGGGTTTTACCCCTTACTGACAATAATAGCAACCGGCTCATCCACTTCCTGATGCGGCTTGGTAGCGCGTAGATCGTGGTGCTTGGAGGATAATCGTTGGGTGGCACGTAACTGGTATTTGGGTCAGGATGGCCCCGAGGACCAGATCGTCGGGGTTTCTCGGTGGACAGGCATAGATAACCCAACCACAACTCCACCAAAATGCACTCAAGGCGAGCAGGAGAGGTCGACGATACTTTTAATAGCCCTGCATGTAAATCTTCTGGATTTTTTTTTTGGGTGTGATTGTTGTTGCATTTGTGTGAAGACTGGTTGTCTAATAATACATATGTTCAGACTGCCCGCTCCGAGCCCCCGAGGATTTTCTGACGGACAAATTTTGGTGGGGTCGGTGGTCCTCCTCATAAGTTTCCTTATAAAAATTAACGCAGGCCTTTGGACCCCACTGTATAGGATAACGTAAGGCGCACGAACCCCTTCTTTGGAGATTTTGTGTTAGGCAACTACTTTCTTTCCCCTCCCCCGAAAAGAAGAGCTCGACTATGTTTATCTTCTAGTGGAGTTTATATTTGTGTTGAAATCTTCGCGGTTTATCGGATGCGAGGAGCCGAGCTACTTTGACCCGAGCGCGAGCTATGCTTAATATTGATACTACCGTTAGACGGAATGGAGGAGACCCCAACTTACTCTTCGAGGATTCTGATAACTTCTTCCTCTTCAAAAAAAACACCGCTTTGTTGCAAAACTGACTTGATTAATCTTAACGAAACATGTAGATTCCTGAGGTCTTCGCATGGACCTAAATGGTTTAGGCAAACCGAAGGCAATGGATCCTGCGGCACGAGAACGTAGGTTTCCAACACACCTTCCTTTTTGAAGGATGATAAAGGCGCAGAAGGTATGTACATGCAACGTAGATGAATTCATGTAGGATAAACCACACACGCCCCAAAACCCCTTTTCCTTAAGTTCCATGCCGTGAAGCTTTTAGCAGCTTCAGAAAAAACCCCGGCTTCAGTCTGCTCGTTTTTTCGTGTTTGATATATCTTACTCTCTATTACTGATTCAAGATAAATAGTTTTCTGAAGTGAGGTAATTATCTGGTGCTGGTGAGGTATTATTGTTCATGGGAGAATGGAATGTTTCGTCTCGGTTGAGGGCTCATTCGCGTACAGAGCAGCGGCTAAAATAAAGCGGCAACATTTTTTAGCGCCGGACCCATATGGGAACACCGACAGGCTATAGAACGCTGTATTATATACCCCATAGTAGTTCCCTCAACTACCTCATCCAGATCACCTTAAAGACCTCTGCTGAGAGAACCCCCTACTTTACTCTTCCAACGAGATATAGCTGGAATGGTACTGCATATTTAATATGTTAATTTTTGTTCCAGGCCGGAATCGCAGAAATTATCGCTGATGAAAGTGGAAAAATGTTCATCCATCAGAAAGGAGGGCCTGACGATTTTGTTTGATAAGAATGATAGCGCTTCTAAAGGGCTCGAGTGAGCACAATTCCTATAATTAACTGACTCGGTGACTGATTTGTATCCTAGTCTCATCTTCCTCCACGGACTCAACAGAGATCCCAAAACGACATGGAAGCACCCAAAAACGGGCTTCTTCCTTAGAAACTGAGGAACCATTTGCACAATGTTCGCATTATGGCTTTTGGATATAATGCCGATGCAGAAACCAGCTTAGGGACCAATTTGCTTCGTATTCGAGACATCGCATTGAGCTTGCTTGGAAAGCTTGTTAATGAGATCTCTGAAGAGAATGTGCGTGCCCCATAATACTGATAAACCGCGATTTCGCCATTATGAATCTCCCTGATGGTTCAGATTAGGAACTGAACAGACCGATCGTGTTTGTGGGGCACACTTTGAAGTACCTTGTGCAGAACGTGCAAAAGAACCTAGCTTTACCAGAAATATGTTGGCCGAGCGAGTACCTCGATCTCATTGGTCAGGTACAGACGGGTATGTCAGTCTGTTCTCCCCGACTTGAATATGCTGACATGCCAGCAGCGTCTTTGAAACAATGCTCGGGCGGATGGGTATGGGAATTGACGAAACTATAGCCGCCTTTAAAACCCTTGCGAAGGGCTTTTTTTCGTTTTTTTCGGTAATGCATCTACTACTGCAAGGCTCCTCACAGGGCCATCTACCCGCCGCAGCGAGGCACTCGACACAGAGATAAAAATACTTGTACAGCGAGAAGGGCTGAATGTCGATGTGCTCCTCCAATCGAACTCAGCGTGCAACACGTATGCTTTTCCAGCCGTTATCATCGCTCAACAACTAACAAGGGAAGCGCAATAGATTCGTCTGTGTTTCGCGTGCCTCTAATGGGGATCTAGATGGAAAACTAAAATTCAACCATATAGTTTCCTTCACTTACGAATACCTCTTTCTTTTATCATGAGAGATATGATCAAGTTCAGGAAAACATAACGAATTTCACATGCAAAAATTCTAGAGTTGACCTCACTCAGAGCCTAACGTACAGAAAAAAGCGTAACTTAAGCTACCCCCCCTGACCCGAAAAACACCCATTCAAGAAAATCTCTCCCAAGAAGCATTCCAGCACGGTCTTTTCATCAAAACCCGCCATATAGCTATCTATCTCTTCGACCGACAACGTCCACAAATCCCACCTTCCTCCTACTTCAGCGTCGATAGGATATATTCGAAGAGACAAGTGACTCGCTTAATCTAAATTGGGAAACTGTCCGCGCAGACACCCCTGATGTCTACGAAGCCAAATCCTTCACCAGGCAAGAGAGAGAGAGGGAGAGAAAAAAAAAATGATTTTTTTTTTGGAAAAATTAAAAGCAGTTTTTTTTTTTTTTTTTTTTTTTTTTTGGCCGTTTGATATTGATTGTCATGGGGCGATCTGCTAACGCTACGGGAAGAAAAGAAAGAAAGAAAAAAAAAAAAATGCTAATGTTACTGGTCTCGTGATTCTGATGCTTACGGCTTGTGTGGCATTGGAATCTTTTACATGTGAAAATGCGGCTAAAGACCGTCTTGTCTGGTGTGTTGAAGTTAGATAGGAAAGAATTTTTTTATCTGCTAACGCCAAGGCGGAAGGCTCGCGCCTCCGGCACCATTTCTGTCGTCAAGTTGGCAGGGCCAGCGGATGGGTAGGACATGAAGCAGCAGGAGGTCCCTCAAGTAATTCTTTTCATGTAGAGTACATAGTTAGCGTTGTGTTTCTCGTTCTCCCGCCTAATTAGGCATTTCCTATGTCATCATTACAGATAGTTTTCATGATATATTACGTCACTTCTATTGATAAGTTGGCAGGGCGCATTGCTGGTGGCGCCACCATTAGACCATATGTGACGTACATGGGTTAGGGGTCCGAACACTCCTTGGCAGCAGGCCTGCCTCAATATAGGCCGTCTATTTCCTCTCTCTTCGTTCTTGCTTGGAGCTCAATAAGTAGTCCGAATAATTCTATTCTATACTTTGTAAAAAGCCGTTGATATCATATATTGTCAATAACTTCTAATACACAATACTACACAAGAAATCACATCACATCGCATCGCTGCAAAAAGAAGAAAAAACAAGTCTTCGTCTCCCTCGTTGCTTCCACCGCAATATCGAAAGAAAAAGGAGAAGTCGAACGAGATGCATGATTCCTGCCCCAGATGTGGCGGAGGCATCACTGCCGGCAGTAAGATATGTAACATCTGCGGAACGGTATGGTTATCACCCGCATCTGAGACACCATCGCTTTTATATATCTAGGTCCACCGAAGCTGATGTTTGGTGTGGTGATTGCAGATCTGTCCTAATTAAGAAAAAAGACGATGGTCACAGCTAATTGTCGTGCTTGTTTCATCGCGGATGATCGGGATCGAGATGTGGCCATATGAGAGGAATAGTCCCGTGATTTAAGGCAGAGAGCTGTGGGTAGGTAGAAATAATTGATGAGCTATTCAGGGAGGAAGGGGTCTTGGATGGTCTTTTTGGGATGCTTTTTTGGGTGAATGGGTGGTGGTGGGGCTTGGTTTTGCGAACGGTGAGGCAGGATGAGACTTGGTTCGTGATGGAGAATCTGATAGCGATATGTTCTTGAAATCTCACCAACTAATTGTCATTTCTGCTCCTTATATCCATGTGTCTGCGGGATCGAATTTTTGAATTAGAGTACTTGAATCATGTGAAAGCGGGGTAGTAGATGCAACCCCGCATCAAGCCAAGCCTGTAGCTTCATATACATTTTAGTTAGTCATCAACTCGAAAACTAGCTGACTATGTCGGCAATAGCGCCAACCTACATCCCCGCACCGAACTCCATCGTTGTTCTAGGCCGTCTAATTAAAGACCCCAAAGATCCTGAGACCCTCATCCCCAAAAGCGCCGTCGTGCCCATCCACCCTTCCGACATCTAGCCGAGCGATAAGGAGGACTGGCGGACGACATCGACGCAGCTTCGCTCTGGGAGGATTGGGGTATGGGCCAAGTTCCTGCATATCGCTGGTCTAGGGGGAGGCCTGAACTTTAGCAAAGTTAAAATCTTCATTTGGGGACCACCGGTTCGAGCACCTGGAAACCAAGTATTTCCTACCTACTGGGTGATGAGTATATCGGGAAAGCTTTGGCGGATGAATACGTACAGGGTTATTTGGAGGTCAGTGGATGGAGGAAGCCGGTGTATATGATCACGGGAATCAAGATTGCGTGGGGTGCGAGTGTGTCGAGTGAGACGAAGAAGGAGATGGCTGCGAGTGCGGAGCTGGGTGCGGATCTTACGGGGTTTCCAGGATCACTAGGATCCAAGGGGGGCTGGGAGAGGAAGGATGAGAGGCGTATTCTGTATGGGAAGTCTACGGAGTATATTTTTGCGTATCGGCTGAAAAGGTTGACGCCAAAGAGGGGAGGAGAATTTTCCGGGGAGAATCATGTGAGAGGTGCTGTGTTTGGGAGGGATGAGGAGGAAAAGCCGCTTCGCGAGTTGTATGATATTTGTGATTTTGATGGCGACGGAATGGGAATTTTGGATGTGTTGGAGGAGAT
This sequence comes from Sabuloglossum arenarium, assembly GCA_022345705.2. Lineage (NCBI taxonomy): Eukaryota > Fungi > Ascomycota > Geoglossomycetes > Geoglossales > Geoglossaceae > Sabuloglossum > Sabuloglossum arenarium. The sequence goes on from JAJDMY020000405.1 coordinate 8,918, forward strand.
TGGCAGTGGTGGCGATGAGCCAAGTGGTAACTAGCTAGTGTTGGAATGCTCAGACGACTAAGGCAGGTAGTATGGATTAATGAGTTATTGTGTGTTAAATGTATCGGAGTGGATAAATATTGGAGATGAGTAGGTGGTATGGAAGTCTTTCTATATATGAGACCAGGTGATTGTTGATCACGAAACAACCAATTGGGCGAATATGTGTGAACATTCATCCAAGGTCTGGCCTTCGCTTGCTAGATTGATATTAATTAGTCTATGGGCTTGGTGCCTCCACCTCAGCACCCTATATATCGAGGTGAATAGTTGAAACCCCAACCACCTTTGCCTCAGCGTCTCCCGCACCTCATTCAAAATGCGATTCTTTCCCAACCTGCCGCTCCTAAGAAACTCCAATCCGTGGTTATCAGCCTTATTCATCCGGTCCTTAAGCACAGCTTTCATGCCATCCTTGCTCCGCAGCTCATCCTCCACCGACTCAATACCTCCAGCAGCCAGCCTAACGTATCCCAATAAGTTCACTGCCAGCCCTGCTGCAATGGGGTTCGCGAACTAAGTACCTGATAATCGTGTTCTATTCTTGGGCTTGGCGAGCCGTGGAGGATATACAAACCTCGACAGCTTGGTCCAGCGCATGGAAAATCGTGTAGGAGTGGTCGTCGCGTGGGTTAAAGGGTGATGAGCGGCCGTCGCCATCGGTGGAGCTGATGCCGATTACTTCGCCTGATCGAGCTGGCCAGGCTACGCCTTTGTTGGCGCCGTCGTTACGGGCTGCGGCGAAGAAGAGGGGAGGAGTGCTTGAGAGGGAGGCGTTCTTGATGGCTTGTCGGATGATGGGTATAGGCTCTTCGAAGCCGAAGGACATGATTATCATGTCTACTTTCCACTCGTCAGAGGCATGGCTGATAGCCTTCGGGGTTGTCGGTTTGTGAAATCGCTCAATTTGATGGTGGGCGATAGGCGAGTAACTCACATCAGTAATGCGCCGGTGAACCACTGTAGCCATCTTCGGGTCTTTGAGATCTTTTCTGGTTTTGAAGACTTGAGCGACGTGGACATCGACTACTTGGGGCGACCCTGAGAAGCAGCTGGGCAACATGAGTACCATGACCATCAAGATATTTCCGCCAGTTTCCAAAATCCACAGCTTCTTACCATCGGTGAGGAACGTTTTGGATTCCTTGATCCGGTTCGCATCCTCGTAATTCTCCATCAGAAACTCGGAGGGCTCGAACCCAGTGTCGAGGACGACCACCGTAACTCGAACTGCTGCTCCGTGCTGTTTTGGGAGCTTATCGAATTCCTCAAGCAAGCGGTGAACGCCATATAATCGCTCAAACCACTGATTAGCAGTCACTATTCTATTTGAATATGAAAGGGTGTCAGTTGTACAAAGCATGCTGAAAACGCATGGCCGTCGGCGAGGGAGAAAACGTACTGCTCTCGGGTATGTTTGTTGTCATAACAGTCAAAAAGGTCTGGCTCTTCCGCATCTTTCTCATTACTTATCTCTTGATGTAATCGCTCCAATGGAATCTCGTACGTGGTAGAGAGTGCTGTCCCCAAAGGAATGACAATGTCCGTGAAGATGTACTGTCGGACCTGATCATCGCTTGGTGGTGGAATCGTATCTGGAAGCTTGGCTAAATCGAGACAGGCATGGATTGCACTCTTTAGGCCTGAAGGAATGGCTTTGGAAACACTCTGCTCACTTTCCTTTACCCATTCCTTAAAGCGAGACAAAGCTACGAGGCAATTTGTATTGAAAGGCACGCGCTGACCGTATTGTTTCTCTTCTTTGAGCTTGATTGTGGTGCCTAGTGATATCTCTAGAAGTAATATACCAAGGGCCAGGACGCTTGGGTAGCGGTGCACTTGGTTCAGCGTTGCAGGGTCCATTATCGAAGTTGGTGCTGTACAATTTGCGGTGAGATATGGTTTTGTAAGGTTGAGACCAGCCCTGTTCTTCAAGTGACAAGAAAACAGATGTTTTCGCCGTTCCAAGTCTTTTGCAGCTATGGCCCTTCATAGAGGCGGAAAAGGGAGGTGGCAAGAATGAAGGAGAGGATCAATCTGTCTTTTCCCTCAACTACCGAGAACTCAGCTTCACCATCCCCTGGGTTCCGTTTAAGAAGCACATGGAGGGACCGTTGTTCGCACATGTTGTGATGGGTACCGGGTGATGCTGATCCGATGAGTGGGCGGACTGTCAACAGAGGGGTGACTAAGATTTGCAAGATGATCGAAACCTTTTTGAAGACGGCTTAAAACTCGCTTCTGATTAACTTCTGCCTTACTGCCAATGTGAACTACATCCTTCAGGATACACAGGTACCGCTCATCTTGCAGTCTTTGGAGTTTCTCCGCCTCGGGTTCGCCGTCGTCAAGTTCTTCATCTGGCAGTTCATCCACCTGGGCCAGTTTAAGTTTCCGTCGAAGCTCTTGTAACTTAGGGAAAGGTTCCCCTTGCCTAATTCTCCACTCAAGCTTCTCCTGTACATGTTTGAGCATTGCGCATCACAAGGGTTGTTGTGCGCAGAAAGCGACTATCCAGTTCATCCAAGATTTTTTGTAAGGTGACTTCCGCATGCAGATTCATAATATCATTATAAAAGAGAGCATAAAAGTTCTTGGGCGATTTTTCCTCGAGCTCGTCTCGTAGATCAGCCACAGCAGGTAAGACGTCTATCAGCAACTGTAGAGACCCCATGAGTCGTGCTGCTGCTGCTAACTACGTGAGTGACGACGCTGTAGTGGAAGGCTGATTGAAAAGGAGAATCACATTGCGAAGTAGAAAGTGTTCTATCTTGGTTGGTCGTAGCCGCCCAGCTGAAAATAAGTATCGAGTGGGGGTGGCTGTGTATGTGGCCAATGTCGTCGTGAACCAGCGAGCGAGCGAGCGAGATGCTCCGCTACCCACATCCTGCTGAACTGCTACCCAGCTGCTGAATAACCAAGAGGCTAAGCCACTGATGAGCACGCGGTCCTACGTTTATCAAACATGACTTATTAGGATACGGGCGATCGTGTGTTGAACCTTGATCCTCCTCGTTTGCCGGTGAGGCTGTAGTTCATAGTCCACAGATGCATCAGCGCTATCTACTGATTCGCTCTAACCACAAGACCGATCTTGAAATTCAGCTAATGTCCTCGTCAGTAGTCACCAGAGTAACTGAGAGCACCTCACTCCCGCTCCCTCTCTACTCTACCCTACACCAACTTTTGTGGCTAGCCTTTTTACCGGACATGCTGCCTAATCACTCCAGATGATGACGGCCACCCTGCTTCCGATAACTAGAATATACGCCAATGTGCACGATGGATAACTTAAAATGCCTGAATGGTGACCCCTCCACAGAGAAACCCCCGAGCCTTTCTACTCGCGCTCTGGCCTGCAAAGAACAATTCAGGATATTGCAAGATGCTCAGCCACAGGATGCCTGGGTTAGAGATCAAATGGCGCAGTTCAACATCTGGGCTGCAAACGTTGGAGTTCTCGCAGAAGGTCACCAGTCACTGGATTTTCGATTGAAGGATATACCAGAGACCCGCCAGCTGATAGTACTGCTGCTCAGAGCACTGGAAAAGGACCTTCTTCGTAAGCGATGCTTTCCCTGAATTTATGACTGGTTTCTTTATTCTAAGTGCTTCATGTCTTCAGAAAGTCGGATTCCAAGTCCAGAAATACGAGGTCGAGCACACAGACGGAACATCTGAACACTCGTCTACCTCCTCATACAAAATTTTACCCTCCGACGCAGGTGATGCAGATCCTTTTGGGGTTGTATGCGCCTTGTGGGGGAAGGGCGTAGACATTGTTGGGAGGCAGCGTGGATAGCAGCCTTCCTCTTACGCCCTTGGAGTCGAGCAGGTACCAAAGGCGTCTTTTCTCCGACCTTTATCCATGGGGTTCGATTAAATAGTCTCAGGTAGGTTGGGCACTCTCGGTCGTTTGCGCAGTGCGTGAGGCGCGTACCTATAGTACTGTCATATGATAATGGAGCTGGGCCTGGTGGCGGCGGTCCTAGAAGCTTGTTAAAGGTTAGCCATGATTTTGGTGATGTTTCGGGGGATATGGTTAAGCGTTTGAAATTCATACCACATACCAACGTGAAACGCGCCATTTTCCACTTTCGTTAAAGCTAGTTATTGCATCTTTTGCCCACAGATAATACTTGTCATGACTGCTTGAATGTATATTAGAGAGTAGCTATATAGATAAGAAGTCGAGGAAGCATCAATGAGATAAAAGTCGTTCATTATTTCAACGAGCTCTAGTTACAACGAGATTTCAAATTATGGTAATTACCCTCTGTAAACTATCATCAAACCAATTGGTCCGTTTGATAATTCCTGAACCCACTCTCCGGTATGCACCTGAGCCCGTGGGTTGTAATATGAGGACGACATTTTGCGGAGGTATACTTGGTCCAATCCCAAATGGTTGTGTCGCCAGCTTCAAACAAAGTATGTCGCCACCCAACTCATTCTGCTCATCTTCAATATAGTACCCAATCATCCTCTCGTGCCCCATCTTCCAATCGTAATAAGTAAGGACCTTATTTGGTAACATCTCCTCCTTTTTAGCAGTCTTGAGTTGGCCTGAAAGTACGATTATTCCTCCTACCACTTGGCCAAATGGATCTGAGGCCGCAATCTCTGTCTGAGCTTCGATGACCTCGATGGCAGACTCAATGAACCCATCACTGGTGGGCATATAACCATTTAGATTCTGGTAGCTTATTGGTCCATCAACAGCAGCCCAAGACCAGGAAGGCGCTCGGAATCTTGACGGACGACGGCCAGATGAGTCATGGAGAACACTCCACGAAAGCCCAATATGCAGCTTATCACTCCATAGTCCGGCGAGGTACGGGACCCTAAACTGTTTCTGTGCCTCGTTCGCTAGGCCTGACAAGGCTGGTAATTTGTCCTTATCTTTGGTCATCTTCCGAGTCGTGTAATCCTCAATGATGCCATACCAATGCAGGAGATTTAGTACCTTTTTAGACGGCTTACATTGTCTTTTGAGGTTGTGTTCGTAGAATGCAATAGATGCAGGATCTAATATGTCGTCTCGCGACAAATCGGCGAAGGCGCTTTCTTCTCTTCGTGCACTTTGGCATTCCCAAAACATTTGCTCCTTGCCATAATGTAGGATACCACGCGAGAGTATCCGTTCTTGCAACACCCATGCGCGTTCGCTCAGAGGTCCAAGCTTTATGTTTGTTTCGAAGGTATTCGGTCTTCGAGGCACGTATAGGTGGCCCTGCGGTCCTTCTCCCCGGTCTACGGGAACAACAATTGGGGTATATGTGGCCGGAGTACGGGCATTAAGGAAGCCGACGAGACTGCTTTCTGCACCGCTAGCAGCTATGGTGAAAACGGAGTTCTCATAATATTGGCCCATGTGAGCGGATTCTTCTTCCCAATCCTCGGGTGAGTCCTGAAGGATGCACAACGAGTCTATCCACAGATAGCGATAGCCCAGCTTGCGGACTACAGTTACTGCATCTCGCAAAGTCTTTGGAAGACTCAATACAGATATGTGCTTTTTCCTATCTTCCAAGTTGTACGTTGTCGTGACCCATAATGGCTTCTCAATAGGTCCCCAACAATAGCTTAAGCTGATGTATTCGATCGTTTTGCCCTCTGTGTCAATGAGCATGACGCTTCCGGATTCTCCAAATGACTTTACATCAATAATCCTCCGTGGCAATCTCTTGTCGGAGCCTGTATCCGTGGCAGCGCGCATCGACGCGATAGAACACTCTGGATGCCTGGTGATGCATTCGTTGATCCAGTTGGCGGCTATGGAGAAGTTGTCGTCTGAGGCAGGGTCTGGGTTGATGAGTCTTCCTGTACCAACATTTTGGCTTGCCAGTGGGTCACCTGATAATAACCTTTTTAGCGTTGCCAGAAACGTTGACGTGAATAATGAAAATGTTCGCAAACCTTCAAGAGTATAGATAGCGACTTCAGCTACCCCACGACTATCAAATCCAGGCTCACCTGTCGCTATCTTGAGCATGATAGCTCCGCTATCACTGGTATGGGAATACACAAAGGCCCTGGCTCCGCAAGCGACAGTGATGTTCCGCGAGGCTTTCCCATCGTTCTTGGGATGTATGAACCGCAGAGTTATGTTTGTCTTCAGCCCAGTGTCCCAGTCTTCTCCAAGCGTTAACTGATCTAGTTTACGGCTTTTTCGAATCTGCTCTTCTGGGTGATCACTCTGACCAGGATCTGATAGAAATGCAGAGCAAAGCTCTTTGCTCAATTCATTATAGAAAACGCCGCAAAGAGGACATTCGGCGGATGATTTTCGTAAAGCGCGCAAGCTTGGTTGATGATCGTACCCATTGTGCGCAGACATCTTCTCAAGCGTGATTCCCGTACAGTAGCCACATAACGACATAGTCACTTATAGTCAACTCGTTAGGGGACTGCGGAAGATCGCTAAAGTAAATAATTTAGTTGGCTTCGTGTTTACACTAGCTTGAGCAAAACAAGAGATCATACCTGTGTTCGGTGGATGGTTGGTTGATCGGAGGCCGTCCGGCTGGAGTTGCGATCACCGAGCTAGACCACATTGGTAAAATCGGCAGCCACCCTTCCTAACTACAAGCATACGCTTCAGTACCCGCATCACCACCCCCATCGCAGTTCAAGCAACCCCATAGAGACCGCTAAGTTCAGTAATTACAGTTTCAGACCTCATAACACGATTTCGCAATAAACCATCTCCATTTCAATGCACACAATCATCACCGCTATCAGCCGTTAAATCAATTGCACGATTCCTGTCACATATACTGCCAACGTTCACAGACCTCTTACATGATATTCAGAAAGGAACTCGTTATCCAGTCAGAAGTGTTCAAGTAGTAGAGTAGAATTGGGTACTCCCACACACAGTACAGAAGAGCCGGCAAACTGCATGCCAAAATATCGGGCATATCTGACTTTAGCTATACGGTTTTGACTTCTCACAATATGTCAATGTATATACTAATATATTTTAAGAATTCCTGGGAGTAGGTTGTTTCTGGGCTGTTGAAATAAACAGAGGACTAGCATAGATAGTTACTAGATGGCACTAAAACCCTCATAAGCCCTAGCGGCTTACATAGGCGTAGGAATATTGACAGCAACTACAACAACAGTAACATCCTTCCTAAAATGGTTAGGCGCTAAGGGAGCATGCAGCCTCTTCCGAACTAGAGACCTATCCGCGTAAAAGTCTTTCCATTTGCGAAGTTATACACGCGACGCTAACTGTCCTGAAGAACAAAAGGGGGTTTTCTTTGTTTTGGGACAAGCAGTCTCAAGTGCTTGTATGTTAAAGCGCTCCCACAACTCACTCCCACACATATCTATTATATACTTTTCGTATACGAGCTGCTATTCAGTGGCAGGACTGCATAGCCATGTCCAATAGCTGTGTCCGCGCGCTTTGTCTCTCTGTCGGAGATACGCACCAAGCCCTCGCTCATGAGTTTCACTTCGAGCAGGTTTGCGGACGTTAAGACGAATGGATCGAGAGAGGGATCGCTCTTCGCCTTCGCTGAGTATGCTATTATCTGTTAGGAATGCTGGTGGTTTCGGTTCGCCGCGTTTGGAATGCCGGATCCGGATGATCCAGGGGTTCGGCAACCCAGGGGGTTCGGCGATCCAGGAGGTATGGAACGCAGCATTCCAGCTGCGTTCGGAGCATTCTCTACAGCCACCTGTTTAACTGATGCTACTGTGACACTGTTGTTTACCATTTCGTAGTCTATTAATATGTTTTTAGGACTACTGCTTTCGTTACTGCTATTTCGAGCAGCTTTCTCTTATGCTTTCAGCATCACTCGGTAAATGACTTCGGGCCATGTAATAAGTGGCTAGAAGTCTATATAAGGCCTCTAGGATCTACGTAGTTTAGATTGAATAATAATTAAGGCAATCCAACACGCTGATACTGAGCGTATATTCAAAATTATCAATTCCCAATCGCGAATGGAAGACGCTATCTCACAAATCAGCAGCTTTACACCCTAATTTATAGCTAAATTTCATGTTCACCATAGTTGCTCAAAGCACCTCTAATCCTCCGGGCCTGGGATCGGTCCACAGTCGCCGTCTCCTTGATTCTACTGACATTTTCCACAGGCTCTATTATATTCTATGCAAAAAATAGTTGACATCATACATCCTGACTAACTTTCAATAACGTCATACGTTGCAGATTTCCGAGATTAGTATGTTTCTCTTGCGGAAACTTGTAGGGCTCATAGATGAGGTCCTTAAGTCCTACGGCCGTCAGGCGTTGCCCAAAGACGTGATAGAATGGGAGATCGTCTTGCGCCTCAGACAATCCCTCATGGAATGGTTGATTTCTTTGCTCGGTATCCCTCCTATATGCCATACTGAGAGTTTTGATCTTGAAAGATCGAAAGATTGAACGATTGTAGGAAGGATGGTTCATGAAAGAAGATGCAGGGCAACCCGGCTTCGAAAAAACAACTTGGTGTCGCTTTACTTGGCGCTAAAAGTCGTGGCCACACAGGAGGCAGCAGCCTCGCCATCCTTATTGCAATTCCACGCCTTCACTGAGTGCAGGCGTTCTGGAGCAGTCCAAGTCCTTTCCCCTTCTTCACTCCTGATTTCTTCTTCCTCACTAAGACTCTCCGCCACCTTCGATGGTAGCCAGCCGTGCCTGGATCTTCAAGGATGCCGGAACACCATATCCTAATCTTCGAGTATTCGCATCTCAACAATCTCTCTCAGGAGAAGGAGGCTCTTCATTCCCTGAAGATGACCGCCTCTCTCGTCAATCCTATTATGAAAGCGCGAATCTAGAAAGTTAGCATGTTGGCAGAGTTCTACCACGACCAGCAAAATCTACTAGGTAAGGCTGCGCAAGTTCAATAGTTCGAGGCTGACATTTGCAGGCATCAATCAGAAATAGAGATGAAAAGATATGTCTGTGGTTACAATATCCTGGAGATCAGAACGAGTTCTCCCACTCGAACATTATGAGCTACTATGGTGACGATTGGAAGAGAACTAATTGATGTCTCCTAATGAGAGCAGTTGTAAGGCAATCCATGGTGTTTCCAAGCCAACTAGCCATATGGCATGACTGCGCTACGACGCAGGTCCGAGCGCGACGTCCTTTGTCAGCGCCCAACGCTCGCAGGCCTGACATGAATACCCCTATTAGTGCTAGACGAGCTCTATCTACAAACGCCAGATTTGCCTATCCTCGGGGGCTCTGACAACGGTCAGCTCTAGCAGTTGAGAAACTTCCACGTCTCAAGAGTGCTTCTCTTCTTAAACTCCGAGCCATTTAGGATCCAATGAAGGAAATTCTCGAAAACCTCTGCAGAGCATTCTTCAAGGGTATTGTGAGGATATTGCCTGATTTAGAGACAGTACTTAGAGACTTGCTAGAAAGGCTCGATTCAATACAGCGAATGGAGAAGTTATTGGAGGATTAGCCCGTAAGAGAGGAAGAAGTCATGGAAGAATGAGAGCTATGTGAGGATAAAACAAATGAGTTGGTTTAAGTGTTCTAGCTTAACGAAGGTGAGCATTCCGGCTCTATATGCTTCGAAGCACCCAGGGGCGAGCCCCTTTCCGATTGTCACCTCCTGGGTGGCGTACTCCATTGCGTAGCCAAGCTTATACGTAAAGAATAGGGGTTTGCCACCGCACCCTACAACATCATCACTGTTACTAAGTTCGACGCCCCCTGCCTTAAGCGGCAGAATTTTCGAGCAACTATCTGTTGGTTCTGCATATCTTGCTGCTTTCCAGAGGTGGTTTCATTTCTTTGCTTGGTCTAGAAAGGTTTTTCAACGGCTGGATTTAGCCTGCTCAATGCTTCTGATCCATTTTCTGCGGCAATTTTACATTTCTTGGAACTGGCTTTGGGTAAGTGGGCTATCTCTTTCACGTGCGGTGCGGAATGACAGCCATTGTCTTCGGAGTTTTTGTGCCTGGTTTGCTGTTCCTTGAGCTCTGGGATGAACCATCGTTTTGGGTATTGGCTTGTGTTGTCAGCCTCAGGACCCCCAGCACCTTCTCAATCCTATTCGTGGGCACGCTCATACATCGCCTCGGCCTCCGACAGCCTGCTCTGTTCCTCATAGAGAATGCCTAGGTTGTTGGCCGTGCCCAGCTTCGACGTGTGGTCCGGCCCGAGTGCCTTCTCGTAACCCCGTCAGCGCTCGCTCGTACATCGCTACCCTATTTCTCGTACAGGTTTCCTAGGTCGCTAACCGTACTCAGTGTCAACGCGTAATCCAGCCCAAGCATATTCTCCTTCCCCGTCAGCGATCGCTCATACATCGCATCCGCTTCCACTAGCCTGTCCTGTTTCCTGTAGAGATTCCCTAAGCATTGGACCGTGTCCAGCGCCGACGTGTGGTCTAGCCCGAGGGTATTCTCGCACCCCGCCAGCGCTCGCTCATACATCACCTCGGCCTCCGCTAGCCTGTCCAGTTTCCAGTAGAGAACGCCTAGGTTCTGGATCGTGTCCAGCGTCGAAGTGTGGTCCGGCCAGAGCGCCTTCTCACTCCCTGACAGGGCTCGCTAGTACATCGCCTTGGCCTCCGCTAGCCTGTCCAGTTTCCAGTAGAGAACGCCTAGGTTGTGGATCGTGTCCAGCGTCGAAGTATGGTCCGGCCAGAGCGCCTTCTCTCTCCCTGACAGGGCTCGCTCGTACATCGCTTCGGCCTCCGCCAGCCTGCCCTGTTCATCGTAGAGGTCTCCTAGGTTGTGGACTATGTCCAGCGTCAACTTGTGGTCCGACCCAAGCGCCTTCTTGTACCCCGCCAGCGCTCGCTCGTACATCTCCTCCGCCTCTTGGTACTGACAATTATTCTGGTAGAGTGACGCAAAAGTAGATGCAGATTCACGCAGACCCGCCATATCTAATTCACCCATTTCCCGCAAAAACTCACTATCATTCTGGAGACACATATCCACATGCGAGAGTGTAGCCTGTTTGGCTAGAAATGGTAGCGTGCCTTGGTCTTGAGCGTCGATATAGTTCGTTAGAATTATTGTCGTTTCTATGGTGTACTTCTAACGACCTTTCTGATCTGTCCGCAATTTCAATCAGTCAATGACGAGAGGATGCAGCGAGAATTGTGACCCCGTACTCCCGATATCTATGCTTTGTAGTAGCGATAATCTCTGCAGTTCCACTATGACATCCTGATACTTGTACTGGTCCCAAATACCTGTCAGTGAAAAGCTCCTTCCACTGTGGAGGTGAGTCTGTCGAGGCGAGATGTAGTTTGAATAGGCTTTCATCAACATTTGTAGCATCAAAGGACGCAGAGAGCGTGAGAAAGTGGCCGACCATTGTTCGTTCATCCCTATTCTTGCCGATTTGCTAAAAATGACAGTTCCCACGTTGTAAACACGCTCAGAAGCGTCTCGTCTTTGTCTTTGCCGAGCTTTCTCCGATATTCCCACAGTGATGGAGTATGTTTCAGCACAACTTCTTTACGTTCGTCGTAGAGCTTTGCAAAGAAGCTGAGTGGGAGCTTTCGTGTGCTAATATAAGCACCTGCTTGATCAATAGCGAGGGGTAGGTAGCCGAGCTTCCGGATAATCTTCCTTCCTTCTGTGGCATTGTCGTCATTCGCTTCCAGCTTGGACTACTTTTAGGAGAAGCTTAAGGCCTTCACCCTCCGTCATTCGCGTGATCCTGACCGTGACTCCAAGGCGTTCGGAGCCCGCATCTCGACTTGTGAGTAGTATTGAACCAGTTTCCCCTTGAGGAAAATATGTTGTAATGTTCCTAAATTTATCAGGCTGGTCATAGTTATCGAACACCGCAAGCCATGGAATTCTCCACCTTCCCAGAGTGTCTTTGACGAAGGCTATTTGACGAAGGCTATCTTTGACTCCATGCCATCGAATACTTGCCCTGCACTGGAGATCTTCGCAGCAATGGTTTCAAACCCACGAGACACGGTATTTGGAGACGAGGCATCAATCCAGAAGATCGCTTGAAATGTCTCAGACGCTATTGCGATCTGACAGTATCTGACAGCGAGTTGTGTCTTCCCTTAGCCGCCCATGCCCAGTAGCACAACGACTTTCGGGCAAGATGTATGTCTAGTGACGTTTGCAAAGCTTGTCTCGATTTTCTCCAGCAGCCCCAATAGTTACACGAATTGAGGGACCCGCAACGATGGAATTTCATAGTAAGTCCTTCTATCCTGTCGCTCAACCGTAACATCCACTACTTAGCCGCTTGGTCAGCTTCATCAACTTGTTAGGTAAATATGAAAAGAGTGGAGTTGCATGCTGCATACAAGATGCTACGCGTGACTGCACCTCTAATAGAGATTTGAGCTGCACAGCCTGAGTTGACTGTAGCAAGACATCCAAATGATGCTTAAAGCTTGCTTCTATCTCTCCAAACCGAGCCTCGAATGGCTCCCACTGCACTTTGACAAAGGTTTTGACCGATATCGATTCTAGGGAAGGGCATAGAAGTCAGCAACTTCTCTGGTCCACATTGTAGTGACAAATGGCTCTGCTGACCTTTTCCTATTCCATCATCATTAACAAAAACGGAGCGTGCGCACTTGCAAAACATGGAGACATCTTCATAAACATTGAGCAAGGCCTGCATGATGTCAGAATAATATCATTGCTCCAAGGAAAAGGCAGCAACATTTTGAACAGATGCAATGTTCGCAGCAGCGATGGCATATTGCGCAAGAGTCTCGAGATAATCCAAGACGAGAAATTATATCAGTTAACTAGTTGGAAAAAGCCACGAATTTGACGGCAACCTGTAGATACACCAACAAGAGATTAGTGATTGCATAGAGGAAATGAGATTCTGGGCGGAATCCTCACGTCGATCACCACCGCCGACAATCAGAGACGATATCTCCGGGCTAGCCTGGATTCCAATGGCTACACCTCTCATAAGCTGATCCAGAATCTGAAAAAAACTTGGTGAGCGTTCCAGAGCATCGTCGAGAGATGGAACTCTGATTATATGCATCGCCGAGGCCTTTATTTTTGACAAAAGTTCAGAAGGTGAGATATTCTGCTGAGCTCTCTTGAAAATGTCCCGTTCAGCTGGATCAAGTATCTTCTGCAGGCGTAGCTGAAGAGCCGCTTCGAATGTGCTTTGTGGCGCGAGGCTGGTGGTGTTGCCAGCGATTGAACCTACTCTGTTTCTAGAGCAGTAATGCGGGCTGAGAAAATACGGGGAAATATTGATAGATCAACCCTGGGGTTTGTGCAGATACGGGCGAGCTTGGGGACGACGGTCTTGATGCTGGCAGTGGTGAGGATGGCGAGGATCGAGAAGCAGCCGGAATTGCAGAAGCAGACGCATTTCTGAGAACACCCTTCCGTAACGTCAGACGTGCCTTCTCTCGAGTGTTGAAAGGAGACGGCATGATAACAGCGAGCGCAGTTGCTGGGAGGATCTGGACAGCATTGTCTTTGAGCATTGTCTTTGACAGCGATAAGGCTGGCGTAGGAGACTGCCTGATTAGCCTCTCCAGATTGGAAGAACCTTGCATGAGTTGCGAAGCCAATAAACGGCGATGGTATGGCAGGGTCTTCTTCCTCTTCCGGCGGCCCCGGCTCTCGGATTTTGTGGCGCTCAAGCTTACTCGGCCACACTTGCAAGGGCAACCCTGCTTCCCCCACTTATGCCAACGTCAGTCCGCGAAACACCACAACCGCACTACAACGCAGGAAAATCCAATCGCGCAGACGCGTTACATTAGGACATACAGGAATGATTCAACATCATGGTGGTAGAGGTGCGGGAACGTTACCTATTCCGCTTTGCTAGCCATACTGCTCTGAACGAGTTAATTAATTAATTGGCATCGTTGGAAATACTCACCGCCGCCGGCTTCGGGCAATCTCCCGTCAGTTCAGTTCGCGGAGAAGGAAGGAGTGTGGAAATGTTGTGGGCAAAAGGTGACTGAGGTGGTGAGGGGGTGCAAGACATTGAAGTGGTTACGGGTGGTTTGTGGGATGAATGGATGCTGGTGCGTGCGGGCGTTGCGTTGGTGGTTCATCTATTTTATTCTAAGCTATCTATTGATGGCTGCTGATGCTATATATCAGTTGGGAAATAGTGTTGTTGGTTGAGTGCAAAATGCGGGATGCTTTAACGAGGGATATTGGCTCCTTTTTCTGGGGAAACAGAACGAGTGAGAGAGACAGTGATGAGTCTGGATGACTACCGCCGCTACCTCTCCACACATTCTCTTTTCTTGCTTGCTTCCTTCTTTGCGCGCGCACGAGTCTGTGTATATTTTGGTTGAGTCAATCGTGATGTCCCATTTAACCAACAAGATCCACCCCTGCGTCTCGGACGTCTCTCCTTCTTTCGCCCATCAGCAAATGGGGAGAAGACCGCAGCCGGAAACGGGGCGTCCTCCGTCGTTGAGATATGAACAGACGGGGAGACGACGGTCGGGGTGGCGGAGTCCACACCAGCCAGCCTTCCACTCAATCTCCACCCTCTACCAATCCCCCTCCCCAATCTCTCCACACTCCACCCCCACCTTGTTTTACCATTGTCGTGTTTATGACTCCGCAACAGTGCATACCCGTAGCTTCCATGCATTTCTAGAGCATTTCCGAAGCAATCAGATTGCTTGTTCTTAGCTCTATGAATTAGATAGAGATCCCATTTCGTTAGAGTGAAAAATTGAAGCCTTTTGCTCATCTTTCCGAATCTACGTGTCCGCAACCACCGCTTCCAGAAAATGGAGAATATGAATTATTGCCTTGGGTTGAGGATTAGTTTTTGAGGTTGTTGGAGATGGTGAGGGAGATTGCGGAGGAAGTGGGGTTGGGGAGGGTGTGGGAGAGGTTGAGGTAGATGCAAGTTTTTTTTTTTTTCCTTCGTTTTTTATTGGATAGAGGAAAGGGGCCAGCTCTTCTGGTGGTGGCGTGGGTAGGGATGATGTATCTCGACTTCTTCGCGCGGCCGGATTGCGTGATTGATGATGTTGTACACGCCTTGCCTATAACAAATATTATAAATAAATTTTTTTTTTCGCTTGAGGGAAATTATGGAAATATTTTTTGATTGGTGTGAAATTAAAGGGAGGTTTAAGTAGCGAGATGGCGCGCCAAGTTTTCAATGAACAGCGTTTGTGGGTTAGTGGTAAACTACGGCTTTGCCAGACTTCTGAATTAGCCGTGCCCCGGGTTCGATTCCCGGCAGACGCAACAAAATATTCTGATTATTTTTTTCTTCTTTTTCTTCTCTTTATTTCCGACGTTGAGTCCTTCTTGGGGCGTTTGTTTTTATTTTATTTTACCTTTTTTTTTTAATTCCACTTGAGCGTAAGTAAGTGTGTTTCCGTGGATTTTGGGAATGGGTAGTGGATCACCAAGCGATCAGAGCTAGTTATCTAACTTTGATTTCATTTGCGATGATCACTGGATATTTGCGCGCAAGGTACAACACACCAGACGTCCGTGGATTGGCGGGTGCTCTTTCGGTGCTAATTCTTGTTTGTTCTTATTTTTTCTGCAATTTTTCTGCAATTTTTCGGTGGAGTTGTGTTGGTTCGGGGGGTAGTGCACGGAGTCATCAGGCATGTCGAACATCCTAACCAATGTCTTTACCAACATGTCATTGAGATGCTTCATCCAGGATATTTATGTGTTTTGAATTCGTTGGGTCGGCAATTCTTAATAAAATTGTGCAAGAAAAGCAATTCCTCAACAACCAATCATCATCCTATTATCGAACGTCGCAAACGTGTCAAACAGGGCAACGTTGGGGCGTTGCGGCTGACATTCCACAAACCCTTTTTTTGTCCTCCCATCATCATATCCTCATCAAAATCTCTTCCCAATCTCGCAAACAGCATTACGCCTCCCATCAACTCTATGCTACTTCAAAACCTGGGTTCGTTACAATGGCTTCATTCATGATCTCACCGTTCCTCGGACTTCTGAGTTCGACCGCCAGGCTGAGTACATGAATGGACTTCGTTGACATCGTGGCCACTTCCGCTTGTGGTATCTCGAGCAATAATAACAACATCCTGATTATGTTCTTGTACTCGAATGCAGTCGTGAAATCCGATTTCTTCGATGCCTATCGGCCGGCTCGGTCCTGATTCCACTGCTCCGCTCGCGTCGGAGTTCAAACGCTTGGCTAAGTCTCAGGGCTGGAAGAAGGAGTCTGATGAATACTATGATCAACGGGCTTCGTGTTTCGCGGCGGAATTAGAGACGCATTATGGCAATAAATCGGAGAGGCTGGATGAGTGTCAACGTGGTGAGGTGTATATTGACCTGATCCCTGGGTCGATTTTAAAATGTCGGAAGGTTAGCAATTGGTATAATGATGCAAGAGAAGGTGGAAGCTAACTTGTATGTTTGTAACAGGCGTTGAACAAAGTCTGGGTCAGCATCGTCGACCTCATTGACTGCCGTCGAATTGGTACACCCGTGTCCTTACACCCATCCTGTAATGCGTTGAGGAAATGCTCGGTGAAGATTGGCAAGATATTTAGCTTGGAGGCAGCGAAGCGGAATGGGTTTTCGGCTTTGCTTATCGGGATGTTTTGAGCGAAGAGAGCGGACATGAGTTGGTTTTTTGGCGTGTCGTTTAGATACTTTCTGTGCATTAGGAAGGCGTCCCCCCCGCTTCTTAGAATAGCCCCTCTGCTTCTTACGATAGTTAATCCCTGAAGTAATGTAACGTTTAATTCTATTGGAATCGTTCTTGCCCCGATGTGGAGCTCCTCGGATTTTGCGAAGATGACTTCTGTACTTTGGTCTATCTCTGCGGAGTATAATGGAGCATCGTAAGCCCATGAAGATCTGCTGGTAAACAGCTTTCGATTGCTTACGTTGCTGGCCAATATTGAAGGGCACTCTGCATTGTTTTGTTTCTTACTGGCCTTCTAGGATGTCGCATTCATTGTCACCTTCTTCCAAAGGACCTCCTGTTTCGGCTGCTTGTTTCTAGTAGGCTCTATTCTGCGACTTTCTGTAACCTCTTCGGGATCTGTGGAGCTAAGATGATGAATGTATGCAATTCCTAAGAGCATTATTGTTTGGTGGACAGAAATGGCCGATAGATAAAACCATATTGCCGAGATCGTTTTACGAATGTTGAAACGGATTATTTGATCTCCGAGAACTTAAACATGACGTAGAATAAACGGAGTGTTCTGGAGTAAATTTGATTCACTAATGCGGTGCTATGAAACGAGCAAACTGTTGTTGTGGCGTTATGGCCCTAAAGTAAGGCTACTCATGAAGGTATTCCAAAACTGCTTAGACAAGAACCTTCAAAAATCGAAATGACAGCACGGAAGGAAAAGCGACGGACCCACATGGAAATGATATAAACTAAGCAGCTTGAGAAAGAGAGTGGGGATGTGTGAGGATGCACGTGTTCCAAAACAACAGCTGCTGCCAAGCATCCCGGGGGGGGACCGTGCAGTCCGAACGACAAGGAATTCGACACTAAGAATATGAAATAGATCCAGATAGAGCCGATTGGCCTTGCCCGACCCTGAGCCGTAACCAACAAAAGTAATGAAATATCCTGACCGCAGCTACTCGAGCTTCACTTCTGTATTATCTGGAGTGGTATGAGCTGGATCGGCTATCGTATATGAATTGTTGAGCGGCGAGAATCAACCTTGATATGGAGGATCCGGATTTCCCAGTAAGTTTCTGGTGGGTTACTGAGGAATTGTTGGTCCATATCCGCCGCTGATAAAAACCACTTGCACAGCTGCAAACCTAAACTGATGTGAGTACTCTAGCTTTCCAGTCAACGTATGGGACATGCTTACGTTGCAGTAGCTGCAAAGATCTCGATTCTCCGAGATTGAGTCACCAACGCCAAACACAGAGAGAAGAGGGCTGTGAAGCCCACCACGATGCCGAGCCGCGACAGGGTGTTGGAGACAAAGTATAGGACGAGAATGGACGAGATCGGAAGCAGACAAGATATTACGGTACCGGCAATATCGACTATGTTGAGGAGCTGGCTGTCTTCGTAGCGATAAATCCCTGACTCTGGGGCTTCGGTGATGGGTTTCTTGGCAACGGTCAGCACTCGTCGGATCCGCAAGTCGCCGCAAGTACTGCAAAGTAGGCGGTACCTTGAAGAACTTTCCAATCACACGATGGTATAATGGAACAAATGTATCAGTAACCCATCTGGACAGAGGATCGTCTCCCTCTCGCCGGCGAATTGCGATAAGGTCGGCACTGTTACTAGGATCCCAAGCATGCCGATCGAGCCCCAAGAGCGGGAAGTTGCCCATCTTGGGGTGTTCAAACCACTCGCGGAGGAACTGCAAGTCGTATTTGTTTGGACGGTCGAGCCTGGAGAGGAAGACTTGCTGGTAGAGACAATCATCTGTCCACGTCAGCTGGAAAAGGGTTGGACTCAAGGAGAGGCGAGAACAAGGCTAGTAAGTCAAGAAAATGCATTATCGCACTGTATTCTCTGAGCTTCTCCCGAATCTCTAGCACTTTTTCCCATTGCTTCTCATCGCCATCGTTTTTGGGGTGGCTCAAAGACCACCAGTCTTTCGAGTAGAAGACTCGACCAGGGTGTTCATCCTGGTCCACCTCCTCTAATCTTCGTAGTTCTGATTCCAGTTGCGTCAACTCAGCTTGCAGATAGAGCACGTTCTGCATATTCAAAGTTCCAAATCGTCTGCATATCCCTAATTCGCTGTTCCGACCCATCAGATGACCAACTTTGGCGTACCCCTCCATCATAGATCAAATTAGCGGAGAAGAGATGGAAAACGTGGAAGACGATGGGTTCTCTAATTCAGGCAAGGCTGAGCTTTTGAGGTCGAAGGCCAAAATGCATTACAACATTCTGTAGGAATACGAGGCTGAAAATGTGCAAAAAATGAGGCGGCGGACGATATTTTCCTGTCCTTTCGACGTGTCTGTGCCACGTTGCAGATGCCAGTGGTTGGGAGTCATTTTTCGAAGGATCAATGCGAACCAAGGGCTTGCCACGAATTTTCTAGGCGACGGCGATGGTTAAGAGAGATGTTGTACATACAAGGCAAGGATGCCTTACGAGGGTTACAAGGGATAGGATGCTTGGGTTCTGAGTTACACAGGACCGAAGCAACTCGCTATTATAAACATCCCCAGGCTATCTTTTTCAACAGATACGGCTATCAAACTCCCTCTTTAAAATACCACCTTTTACTACATAGGCTCACGAACATAAACGTTACTCGATTAATTTGACTCTCAGACCCAATGTCGCAACGAGATCCCGAAGAGACCTATGAAGAATTGTTGCTTGACAAGAAGAGGTGGGAAATCAATGGGTTTATTAGCACTGGAACTCCTATAAAAACTCAAGACTCTGAACAAGTACTACTCGACAAGGAGAGGTGCGAGAACAATGGTTATGTCTTCAGCGGAATTCCAAAAAACAGGCGACATCAAGCCTTCCTGGCAACCAAAGCAACCCAGCTTCCTCCAACCCCTCTTCCGAATCCTACCGATAGCAGCACTGAAAGTGGAAAGTCTACCTACGCGAGAGAACCTGCTGGAATTTTGGTACCAGCCAGTGTCCGGAGGGACAATACGTCTCCTGATAGATGGGGTTTTATAGCTTCTTGTATTTATTTTTTCCCTTGCGAGATGTATTGAGTTAACTGGTGCCGATTTAGGTGCTTTGAATTTCAAGCAAGAGAAACGTACCGTAAGGGTGCACGCCCCGAACAACGACTGGATAGCGGCGGTTGCGACTTTGGACACAGGTACTACGGACAACTGGATGTCTCAGGCTCTAGTCAAGCAGTTAGGGTTCTCTCCCCGACTCGACTCGGACGAATGCTGGATAACTTTCAACAACGAGAAGATCCAATCTGCGGGGCTTGTTGATGCTACATGGCGTTTCGAAGGCAAATCCAACACGCGGCATACCGAATTTCACATCCTCCAAGAGTGCCCTTTTCAGGTAGTCTTAGGCAGTGAGCTTCTCATCAGCGAGGGTATCCTGAAGGTCAACGTAGATGCTGTGAGTACGCCTGCTGTCCTCCTCGTAAAGGAAAAGCCAAAACCCAGCAAAGGTTTCTATCAACCATTTCCTCTATGAATTTTATCTACACACTGCCAAAACATTTGCTGACGCGAAAACAGAAGAGATCGAAGTAAACAGGGCAAAAGCCAAGGAAATTAGTGACCTGTTAGATGCAGAGAGGGAGAAGGATATGGAAGAAGTAGAAGAATATAGAAGGAGAAATGGCTCGAGCACCGGGAAAGGACCCAATAGAGGGGCGAAGATCTCAAGATACTTGTTTGAACGTCGTTAAGGAGCACTATCTTTAGGATTCCCGACATGAAAGAGTATGGAGGATTGTCTCATCTCTTTGGTCACACCCGTTGTCCACATTACGAAATAATGAAGTTCCCATATACAGAAATACAATGTCCAGTCGTAACTCTGCCTCAAGCCCTTTCAACGTTATACAAAGTTAAATATGCCAGATCTAACAAATAGGATGTAGCCAATAGATCGACGACAACTTTGTTTAAAGTTAATGTTGTGAACGGGAGCTAGGGAGGCACGAGAACGTATATAGATAGATATAATTGAATCGATTGAATTACTTAGCTAGGTATGTACAATAACGAGGGCATGCTCGGGAGTTTATATGCTCCCGAGCGCAGTAGAAGAAAGGTTGGCGGTTTGAGCATGGGCAGCGGTATGCTGCCACATGCCGCCTCCGCCAAGAACATGGCAATGAGCTTCTCGCTCTCTTGCCCAAGGAACGCCAAAGTATGGCGTTCCTTATAGTAAAATGGTTACTCCGCCAGAAGGTGAAGAGCAAGCAGGCCGAGCATGACTATAAGCTCGGACCTGCATCGCTTCGGTTTTCCTAAATAGGAAAGGTCTAATGGAACAGCTGAACGAGTGGAAGTCATGGCAGCCTGTCACCAGGTGCCATGACTTCACGACCGCTTCATGAGCGATGTTCTAGCCCTCTGACGTCGGCTGAACATTGCTCCAGGGCAATACCCCTGAGCAGAATGCTCCGAGGTCATGCCTTGCAACAGTTAATGCCTGATCGGACAAATAGGATGGAACCTACAGAATGACAACAACTTTGTTTTAATAGGATAGAGTCGATGATCCCGATGACGCTATTCACAGATCGGAAAAGGGGGTTTGTTAAAATAAGGTTGGGGATTCCTAATCCCTGTAAACTGCGGAATATAGGCGAACAGCGGGATGCGGAAAGTTTTCCTAAATGAGGGGTATTCAAACCTTGCGCGTGTAGATGCATAGGTTGCCTTGGCTGCATAGCATTGACTCTGTACGGATACGACGGCATGGAGCACGCATATTCATGGGGTAGTGGAACTCAACGAGTGCTGTAGATATGCCATTCACAAAATATGACAACCGCCCATTCGAGTCGGGTACTCGGTGACTGGAGATAGGCTCGTCGATAGAGGGGATATATTGCACTCCATTCGGAGATTTCGCTCGGAGTTTATACGAGGCGTCTTAGAAGCTCAAATGTTTTAAACCTTATCCACAAATTTTTTTTTTCTAAACGATATGCATCCTCGAAGTTTAAAATATCCAGCCCGCTTTACTGGGTTTTCTTTAAAATGCTCTCTATGTAAGTTCACAGATATCCTGACTTCGTTAAGGGTGCGTTAAACCCTCCTCTGGAAACCTTCTAATACGCCAATCAGAAAAACTTGAGTGGTCATTACTTAACGAGTAGCTTCTACTTTATGATAAGGTTTTCTTCTTGATAAAAACCTTAATGTCAGTATGCTAAAATTTGTTAGAAGGAGTCAATTTTTGTTCTATATTCTATGGCAGACAAAGGCGTAATAAGTATCACAACGTCTTGGCCTGTTCTCTTAGTTTGTTGTTGACTTATTAATCTAGTTGTGTTGATATCAACGAGACGCGTACGCCGCTCGCCAAATCATTCCCCTCGACGAGGCCATGAATAAGCGAAATCCACGAGTGGCGTGTAACAGATGGTATTACCCCTTTCTGGCTTTTTTTTATCCCTTCCACCATCATCTATCCGTTCACAGCTTAGTCGGTCTGGGTTCAGATACTAAGACTGAGACCTCCGATATAAAGGGGCTCCTTCTAAGCTTTCAGAACGCAGTTACCTTATATATATATATGCAAAGCAGCGCGGAGTTCTCGCGGGGAGTTAGTTCTTTCCAGACGAATGGAAGGTATCTCGCTTTGTTTTGCGGTTTTTATTTTGGGGTGTATGTATGATTTTTGGGGAGCAGCAACAATGGCATAATGGTCTGGATTCGAGCTTTTGTAGATTTCATATATGTATAAGTTAAAAAAAGAATAAATAAGTTCTATGTTATGCATGGAGATGTATTGCGGAGCAATCAAAAAATTCTGCGTTGGCTATAGGAAGTTACATACATCATCCGGAATTGATGAATTGCGGATCGAAATGAAATCCACACAACTTGAAATGCGTCTGCTCCTAGACTCCCCATCTAACAGAAGTCATAACGAAGTTGTCGTGTCTTTTCATATGTTCCGTGTTGTTCCTCCTATACTTCGTATCCCGAAAAGGACTGCTGGAAATATTATGATGAGCAGGCCTGATGTTGAAAGTGTGTCTGCTTCCGAGCTAGAGTTGAGAGTTACCAACGAGCTACACACCGAGAGTGCCACGTTATTTCGTCTGAACGCCCGCTGATGCTGTATCTTTCTGATTTGGCTATGTTGCACGCCGCTCATTGATATCGCTTAAATCATGGATGGGTACGCCGGCTCGTCGAACGGTTTACTTGGACGAGCGGTGCATGCCTCTCGTCGATGAGAATGCACGCGGGAAAATGAGCTGACAGCAACTTAATAGAAGTAGGTAGAGAGAACAATATCATAAAGATGGCTGGGGACTAAAGCTTCTCAGTATACTGGCACTATAAAATGGTGCAGACACTCTCCTGGGAACGGTAGAGCTACACACCTCACAGGAGCAACAATCACAAAACAACCATGTCCCAGAGCACTTTTTCCAATACAATTGAATCTGTTGTAAAGATCTGCCTTGCTATTGCTATTGGAATTTTAGGTATGTGTAGTAGCGTTCTGGATAATTGGGCGCTCTCCACTGAGCGAAAGCGAATTCGGGATATCAACTCTATGCCTAACTAGCATTATTGCCATCTGCAATTGCACACTCCCATGCGATGTCGGATCCTATTTCCCATTTGTGTAAATTGCAGGAATTATTAGAATCTATTTCGTGGTGTCTGAGCCTATGAAATCAAGTGAGCATGTGAAGGATTCAAGGAATAGAATTCTTGTGGCTATATCGTCGATTGTCTAAAATCAGAAGTGGGTGTATGTGCATATACGTCATTCAGGCTACTTATTTTAGGGCTCAACCCGCCCCCTATCGAATAGTGACTATCGTAGAACAATAACAACGTAAGTTACTAATGAACGGTGTATGGCGAACGGCGTACAACATATCAACGAACAAACTTGACATGGTTGTGGAAGGATAGAATATGGCTAGAACTTGCAAAAAAAAACCCAAATAAGATTCCAAAGCTGCGGTGTGCTATGTTATACATCAGAGCCCGAACGCTGCAAAGATCCCCCCGTATCCAGTAACACCACCCACAAATTCATTTCCTTCGCCTGCCAGTCTGACCTCCCATCATATTTTCCAGGTCTGGACATCACCTAGTATGGAAGAGACTTAACCTGAAGACGCGACAGCTCTCCATCTTGGCGGATTTGCCGCAATGATTGCATCGAAGCAGTTCTGCAATTCGTGATATTTGCCTGACAAGAGCGAGCCATCTTTAAATGCCGCTTTCACCTCTTCCGGGCTGCTGATATTCTTGACTGCGTCAAGCAACCCCTTGAAAATGTATTCAAACTTCGGCGACATTTGCTGATCGCTTTTCAATGTGCCGTGGAATCCACAGACCTCGATGATTTCATCAATGTCTTTGAATTGCAACAGATCCGATGGTGAAATCCCGTATAGATCTCTATAAACATCGACATCACGACGCTCACCAGCCTGATACAGCAGGGCATCGACTAGCGGTCGCCCGCGGTGGGCCGCACGATGCCCCCTCTTGATTAGGCCGTGCCCTATCCAAGTAGCCTTCAGATTCATTCGCAGGCGATATTCCTCAAGATAGCGCATGCGGATTTCCTTTCCGATTTGCGCCGCTTGTTCTTGGAGCAGGAACTTCTGCTCTAGGGTTCTGATAGTGTGGCGTGCGGCATCAAGGTCGTGCTCTTTTGATCGGGCGTCGGCCTTGAGAGAATGTAATTCGTCACGGAAGCACTCAGCTTCTAGTTCCAGAGCTGCGATTCGTTTGAGCAGCAATTCCTCCTCTGCCATCATAGCATGCTCCGAATAAAAAACTCTATGAGAAATGACAGAGAAGTTCAATGTGGGGCTTCGCCTTGAAGCAGATGTGAAGGTTTACCGGGTTTGGCCGGCATAACTACGCCACATACAGTGGGGGCGGAAAGTTCTCGGACTTTTTTTAGCTGTAAAATTGTCCAAGAACTTTCCGCATCTGGTAAGATGCTCCCGCCATGTATCCTACGAACTAAACATATGACAAGATTGCCTGAAGCCCCTTTCCTGTCAGCTGGTATGGCTACTTCGCTAGATGCTAGGGTAGAGATTTATTACTATAGAAAGAATTGCACCCAATTTACTGACTTGAATTTTTAGTCACAAAAGGAAGCTTGGAGGGAGGAAAATATATTTTTGGACAAGCCACTGCTAAGGAAGTGGATGCGTGAGTTTGTAAGTGTTTTTACCTTTAGGCACATATATAGACACCACTGATAGTTAGACGACCACACAGCCATGGCTAGGCACTTTTAACCAACTTTGGGTCTTTGCAGAAGCGAAATCAACGCTATACCAATCATGCACACCAAACGCTCAGGCGCTCTGACAGAGCATAACCTCTTTGGGGTTAGCTCCTCGTGTACGCGCGGCGCTGTCTCGGCCTGAGCCTGCTGAGGTCAAGCGGGGTACTCGAGAAGCAGAAAAATCGAGCCGTTCTCGCTGTCAGGCTGCAAGCAATTGAAGAATCTGCACTCTCCTTACAGCTTCTGTGTATCATAACGCTCTGTGTCCGATGTGTTGCTCAATGCCTATTTCTAGTTAAGATGTGGTGCGATCGGGTAGCACAGCCTAACTAGAGTCACGCGGCAGGTTTGCATAATCCCATCTGCCTCGATGACTGCCTTGCATCTACAAGACATGCTAGCTGTTATATCCGTAAACCTTCTCTATGGAGTTACGTCACAGGGACCAGGCAAATTTCATCCCTGGCATGCGTTGATTTATGGGGTACTGTAGTTCGCTTAGCGATGGAGGTGGTCACTGTCTAGCCTCCCGCTGTAGAAAACCCCTCGCTCCCCGGAATCGGGAGAACGAATCAAACACAATCTTCATCGATAAATCCGAATCATATTCAAAGGAGCCCTTCAGCCCAAATTGTTTTTAGAGCAACAACATGCCGAAAGGGAGGATACTTGAAAGTATGGTAAATGATGCGGTTGAACGGGTTACGAATTACCCTACGAGACCAATCGCTATCTTCTATAAGGATCCTCTTCCGATCGATAGCACTAATGGCGACCCTGCAGTGCTCAGTTTTACTTGCAGCGACCCTGTCAAGGAAGGAGTAGCGATTATTCTTATGGTCAGAGGCAGTAAACTGGGGTACCGTTGGAAAGCGAGATATTTCAACGAGGCCGAGGAAGAACTTTGCAGACGAGGCAACCTCATACTTGCACAGTATAATACGCTTGGCAGTGTTGCTAGTATAGAAAAAGATGATTTGCCTGACCGTGGCGGATTCTATGTTAAGGACGTGCGTAAGTTATCACTTGAAAAATCCTTAAGGTGGCAGCTCTCTAATATCAGTGCAGAATTCACCCACTCTAAAGGCCAAGCATACGGCGACTTCCTATACGAGAAGCTAGACGAGGTTATCACTGCCTCAGTCATCTTATTATCGCCGCCCAAAGTCAAAGCGAATGGGTCTGGCGAGTACCGGTTCCCGGACTCAAGAGACATTCTGTATGGCCAGATCCTCGACGCTCTCAGAATCGCTCATAAATATGGGCACAAATGCGTCAATGTCGCCAATTTGTTTTGGCCCGAAAAAAATCCAATCTACGAGGTAGTGCGAGCGTGGGAACAAATTCTGCGCGAAACAGAGTTTAACAGTATGAAAGTTACCGTTACGCTTGGGGTAGATGAATATAAGGAATATACGGAATGTATGAGCCAGATGCAGCGGAAGCCCTCATGAGGTTCAGTCTATGAGGGAGTCGCTTGGTGTTTTCGTACGAGTGTGGAAGGAGCCCCTATTCGTGACACTGTGATGGTGAGGCTCGTTGTGCAGATTTTTCACTTTCGTCCATTGATTTTTTCCATAAGTTTTACATCCTACCATCCAGTGTGTGTCGACATGATGGGCTATCTATAGTTTCAATGAATTGTTTCGGGTATCTCTAGTTAGCAAGGTACGACAGCGACCGCTCAAACACTTCTGGTTGCATCCTGAACTGTGGAATGAAACGCAACAGAATCCGCGCGCACCGACGGTTATGTCCACAACCCACGAACGGTCGGTCAGTTTACCCATCCAAGGAGACTTTCAGAGAGAGATGGGCATAGGACTGCCAAGATGAGCTGTTTTTTAAGCACGTCAGGTTGTTGCCAAGGTGCTTGCGGAACAGGCAACCAACTATTGTCAATTCATTCTTCACCTCTTCGTCTCTGTATCTCCATGGCTCCGCAATATCCGGCTGAAGCGCACATCGGGTCCTGGCTTATAGACCCTACTCCGTGGTCCAGGTTGTTGATCGTTCGTGGGCTCCCCTCCTCAGAAGCACAGCGTGAGTGGCCAGCCACTTACGAGGTAATTACTTAAAGTTCGGTCCATATTGCCTCTCGAGACCTCCGTTAGGGTAGGCCATGCATCGAGACAACTAAAACAGCATTGCGTGTGTATGCACGCATAATAGCTTTGTTTGCCTGACGACATAACTCGCCGTAGGGGAAATGGAGAGAATACAAACTCCTCAACCAGAACCATCTCTCAGCTTAGCCTTATGCCAGCCCAGCCTTTAGCTAGAAAAAAAATTTCCCACCTCCAAACATCCTCACCTAGTACCAGATATCACTCCTTGTACGTGTTATACCCTGTTCCCCAGAATCCCCCGTACTCAATTCCGTACACACTTGCCAACTGCGTGCGCTATTGGGAGCCGTACATCGTTAGTGAGTTTATGTACACTTTACTTACTGTCAGGCCAGTCAGCTTCCCAGTAGAATTAATCGCCAAATCGGGTATCGACCAATTTGAAATCCACCAAAATCCTCAACTCAGTAAATGGAAAGAGTCAACTGTGATGAAAATGCTAGCTATGACAATATAAGTTAAACACCGAATCTACAATAAAACCACGCGTAGAATTCAAAGCTAATATTACCAAGTACGCAAAAGTGTAGATTCAATTTAGTCTGATGGAAATCCATATAATAAAAAAATGGGATAATATCTCGCATCCACCCCAAAACTCGGAAATCTTTCTCGCGCCCCCCCCCCCTCCACTACAGAACCAATGCACCCAGGCTATGCCCCATCCACATTCCACTTAAACATTGCCTAATGTAAGTTGAAACCTCAACCAGACACAGAGAAATGGCCTGCAATTTAATCATGCATCGAAAAGCAAAACAATGGGCAAGGCTCGTGGTAAAACCCGAGCTGATATGCTATACTGATGAGCGGAAATCCTTGACAGATTGGTTCTGTAATTTGACTGATATATAGCTAAGCTATAATTTCGACCACACATAAGGAGGGGCTTAACACTGGGGCGTGGTGGATACTGGCGACGGTGTGGATAGTTGTAGCAGGGTAGGCGCGAGATATTATCCCCATGAAGAAAACCTCACATTGGTTGTTTCAAGGGATAATTACTCGTCTACCACGATTCTGAAAACTATTTACTATTCTACCACGATTTTTACCCCCTATTCGGCAGCATTTCTGCAACTTCGGCGATTATGTCCTGTCTGCTTACAATGCCCACAAATCTTCGTTCCTCTTCTTTTTTCTCCTCTTCTTATTCTTCTCTTCTTTGGGCGGCCTCTTTGTCTAGACAACTCAGGAGCTTTACAGTTTTCAAATTCATCAAGCAAGTCCTCCTCCCGTACTGGATGCATATGCCGTGCATATGTCTGCCTATAACTCTCAATAGAGTACCATTCGTGAACGTATATATACGGATCCAGTACCTGCCAAAGACAAACAGCTGTTGCATGACGGCATGGTATCAAAAACTCCTGAAATTCACCACAAGAACATGTTTGCTCATTGAGATCAACGATGTAGCTAACCCCATCTGGAATATATACCTGAGCAAGTCCATCCTGTGCTGAATTGACTTTATATCGTCGGGCTTGCTGATAACTATCATCCAGTATCCCACGAGCATAGTCTGTAAGCCGTTCTGACTGATGAGGCCGATATCGTCGGAGATGCATTGTAGACATCACTTCAGTCCATG